>JAQIXD010000690.1:0-22371 GCA_034699985.1 Minunthozetes semirufus | reverse complement strand
TACAATTCAGCGATAGTTTCGATAATTTGTTTGATTAAACCATTAAATATTGATATTATAGTTGAGGCGACAAAAACTTTCTCTGATTGTTAGCGTTATTGTGACTCAAATCAAATCAAATTTGTTTTACTTAATCTAATATTGTGTATAATCGATGAGTAAGATCAATGATCTATTCAATGTTGCAAAGAGTATAATAAGAGTTTCAAAAATTAAAATATGAAATATGTTTTAAAAGAAGTAATAAAATGAAATCCAAAAGTGTTTTTATTTTTGTTGACCTCATTTGTCGCACATTTCTATTTGTTATCCAATATTTTATTAACAAATTGATTCAAAAATCGATTTACTTTTTGTAAAACACTGAGCAGACGATTGCGAATAAGTTTGGCAGTTATGGTCTTTCATTTACTTGCCATGCTTTACCATGGTCATCAATGGTAATGATACTGATAAGAGAGCTCTCAAGATTGCAAATGACAACAATTTTTGGAGAAAAATTCACATCATTTTGAAAAGTATATAAAACTCAAACACTATTAAGCATTTGAATTGAGATTATTGTCATTTAGTGAGTGATTGTGAGCTTCAGATTAAGTCGAAAATATGTTACACTTTTTCTGACAAAATATAAATAATATATAAATAAAATTCGTTTCAACTCTTCTCTACTATTCTGTGCTTCAGATTTGAATCAAATTATTAGTGTTAACGAAATGTGAGCCAAAATCTATTATAATAATAGTAATAACACATTTGGAGTAATGGTTTTGAGTTACGCTTAGCTGACTCTCGACTAAACTTTTGATTCTTCGCGAATATAATAATACTCTTCTCTAATGTTAAACATTTGGAAAATTCAATACAATATCAGAAAAAATGGTGAAATTCAAAGCTCAGATGTAAGCAAAAAATACAAAATAATTCTATGTTGTCATTGAAATCACACTTTTTCAGCCTCCGAATAGACGAGTTTTGAACCTCTGGACGACTTCCTAAAGGATCCACACATTCATGAAATTCTACAATAAAATTATGGATAATAATAGACCACCAGAACTAGTGATCAGTTAACTAACGACTCTATTAACTCAAATTATTTTTATTACTCAAAAAATGTAATTATTTTACATTTAGTTGTCTTATGAGTGAAGATAACAATTAATTTGAGGGAAAAAATGAAGTTATTTCAGCGAAATGGACTTGAAATCTAATATTTCTTGTTTTCTTGTTTCACTATAATTGTAATCAACGGCCAAATAATTAACAGACGAATGCTTTCTCACGAAAGAAAAGATTTATTTGTGAATCAATGGCTCAATGAATGAATGAATGGTAGAGAAGACAAAAAATATATAATTATAATTAATAGTGAATAATAGTAAAGACCAGCTTTGAATACGCTCTCAAATGACTGTCTCTAGAGATGAAATACTTTTAAAATGAGGATTTACCAAGGTATATTAAATCAGAAGGGAACACAATCTCTTTGCAAAAGTTTCAAAAGTCGATATATAATCAAACGGCATATAAGTTGATACTATGTTTAAAGATCTTATATTGAAATTTTTCAATTTTTGACAGATTTAAAACTTATTTAGAGGTATTTTCATAAAACTTGGCTCCCCTGGGAAACCCTGTTTTAAAATGAATACCAAACATCTTTTCGTTTGAAAATCAAAATCAAGTTTTCCGACTCAATTCAAATGGTTTACAGCAAAGAGGCTTTTAAAGGGATATACACTTGAGTTTCGTTAAATTAAGTGTCGTTTCACTTGTGTTTCACTTTTTCTAAAAGTAAGACATGTTTTGCTCTTCAAATAACTCACAAATGAAGTGAAAACTCACAAAAAAAATTAAACTTTTGATTAATATTTCAGAGAAGAGAAGAGATGATTCATTTTACATATTATCTGAAATTAGTTTTTCCTGAATAATAACATTGAATTTCATTGATTAAAATGGTAATTCCCAAGACGAGCAAGGTAAACTTGTTTGCAATTTAAAACACTTATTGATTAATCTTTTATAAGAACACGCAAAGATAAAAATAAAGGTAATTCTGAAATTGGTCTCAAAACGGTCTTATTTCCGGGGTTAAACAAATGGTCTTGATCAGTGTTGAGTGCTATTTCTCTTTTATTATTCTAAAAGTCTGACATAATTTAATTTTTTTTTAACCCAATTGAATATATTTGAGGGAAATTCCAAATTAGTATTGAATTAGGAGTGTCTGAAAGTTTGCACAGAATAATAAGTTTTGTGTGCAATTAGTTGTTGATATGATAGGCGATGACATAATCGCTGGTCTGTTACTCGCAATCAAATATTGAGTCCCTATTTTCAATGGGATTACGTTCTCATATAATATGGTTTTTCCAATTTATTTTTGATCAAATACTTGTGAAAAGTTATTTTCGCGTCAATAGTCTCGACGGCAGTTGTAATGCAACACAAATACAAATATGTTATGACTTGTATTGAGTTTCGATAACATTAATCACATTTGATTCGAAGCGACACAAACTTTTTGAACCGCTTTTCTATACATATATCAGTAATTATTGGTTTCGTTAGTAAATAATGATATAAATGAACAAATAATTGCATTTCTAGTGATATATACGATGAGAATCACGTCTTTCAATGAGAGACAAAAAACTAAAACATTCGACGAAAGTAACCGTTTTCTTGTCTTAAGCTTCAAAACGTATGGTATGTTATGTATTGAATTTTGATTAAGTTTTTCAAATACTTCTCCAAATTGTTTCCTAATTTAGAGGCTTATTCTGAAAGCACTGACTCTATCTTTAATGGAGTTAAGACATTAATCTTAGAATGCGATCGAAAAGAGAAAAAATAGATACAAATAATTCTTTGGTCGAATCCATCCATTTGTCTGAACATAATCTATAGGTTTAGGGTTTGACCGCTCATAAAAAGCCAAACATTTTTCTCTTCATTTCTCGGAAGACAAGGACTGAAAAGGACTTAAAATTGGAATAAAACTAAAATCAAATAAAATACAAAAGAATGGAAACTTAAGTGAAGTTCATATTTCTCACTAAATTTATGGAAGACTTACAAATAAAACAGATTGTAATAAAATACTACTCCTTTTAGTTTCGCTTCTCTAATACTCAACAAATTTTTGAGTGAATATGAATTCAATAAAAGAATCGATGAAATCACTGGACGTTTGCCTTTTGTAGGAAACAATGGAATGAAAATTTGGGACATTTTTTAATTTGGAAAAAAGTAAAGTAAAATAAAAGTGGAATATCTGTCCAAACTTGAAATTATGAAATTATGTTAATTGATTTATTCAATTAACTATCAAAATGATGTCAAACCAGATAAATAATTAGCTAATGTGGCGACAGACCAATGAATCCCAAAAATGAAAGCAAAGTTTTTTCATGTATTTAACACAAAATAACAAAATATTAAATATTCATTCATTGAGATAATGATATGGAAAACAGAATAATGCGATTAAACGAATTATTTCTCTCATTTGAATGCAATATAAGAGTTATATTATACTATACTTTAGTTTTTTAAATTAGAGGAAAAATCTCCGAAAGAAATTGTGTCAAAGAACTGATCCAATAATGAAAAGTTTGATTCAAAGTATATATTGAAAGTGAATTTCATTTCGTATGCAAAATAAGTTTTTATAAAACACGTGAAACGAAGTGAACACAGAAAAGAGGAATCTGAAGGCAATAGACTCCACTCCACTCCTGTTCCTTCTGTTCTTAACTCTAGTGTTCGTTATACGGCATAAATCTCTGCCCAAATTCACCGTAAAATAACTGACTCTTCGGTTCGCTCTCTTGACTCGAAGTGAAAAACTTTGATAACAAATAAAAATTTATTTTTTCTGAATCTATTTATGTTGATATTGGGAATCAATGCCTTTATTTTTTTCACTTCTTCTCTCCCTTTCCTTCCAATTCGATTCGTTATTAAGAGAACAGTAACAATATTTATGGCAAACAATTTATTTTGTCTTTTATTTTGTTAAAAAAAAGGTTGTGCGATGCTTAACATCTGATCTTATGTCAGAGTTTTTTTTGCAAACTTATCGAAAATTCAAACTTTTTTTCCAAAATTTTTATTTTTCTTTGAATTCATTATAATTTTCGAAAAATTTTCTGAAAATAATAATTTGAAAAGTATTTGGTTATTCTTAAACTTATAATGACTTCATTTAATGATTAATTCATTGCTTTTCAGACTTTTGATAATAAAGTAAATAATAATAATAATAATAATACGAACTTTAATTAACTTTTAAAATGGAATTCATGAGACTACATCCAAGGTTATTTGTTATACAGCAAAATTAATAATTGTCTCCTGTATTGAATTTCCCAATAAGTTCATTATATAATACCTGTGCTCAACAAAAGAACGACAAAAACATCACGAATTCTATATCATAGCCTGAATTAATCCATCAAAGTTTTTAGTGGAAATTATTCATGGCTTTCATGGTGTGCCTCAAAGGGACTATGAGAGTGAGCACATCACAGTACACACTCTCTCCTAATTAGCAGACGAGTTGCAACATTAACATAACTAAAGCCCTGTGCCAGAGATGTCATTCAGTAATCGTACCGTTTATTCATTTATTAAATACAAACAAACTTTTGATGAATTAATTTTCGGACAAAAAATTATTTTCAAATGAATTAATGTTTCAAATGTTTATTATGAGACAAATATCAGTGAAGTTTATATCCTATCGTAAAATGATTTAAAAATTGCCAACAATTCTGACCAAAAACTGTTAGAGCTCTACATTAGACACAACACAATATAAAGCCAGAAGTTTATAAATGATGCATTTGAGAGCTACCGGTGCCCAATACGAGAATGGAATTTAAATGGAACATTTAAAAAATAGTAGCACTCGAACAAAATTGACTGAAAAACTCAGTGAATGCCTTTCCTTTTCTTTTCTCTCTATTTGATGAGAATCGACAGAAGGGGAAGCGTTTGGCACAACATATGCGTCGCTTCACTCATAATAACACGTCGTCTGAATTGAAGACGAATTAAAGCCTTAACTCGAGATTCAATTCGGGCTCTGATTTGAAAAAACATTGGATTCTAATTGAATTCCGTTCGGAAGAGAGGAATACCTACCAAAACACATATCTATTTCTTTTTATTCAATAAATTCTCTTCGAATACAAAAATTTATTTATTTAATTGAATCCAATTCCAACTCAATTCAAATGTATTTTAAAATTTAAAATACTTTATATTTATTTATTTGCTTCGAACGGAAAGTTCAATATTTGGGTTCGGAGTGGATATGATTTGGACTATCAGTTTGCAAACGAAATACTCAACAGAATACATACGGAACAGTATATCTGTTCCCAAAGTGTTTGACAGAGTTATTTGTCGCACAGTATAGCAAAGCACAAGAACTGCATATTATATTAGAGATTTTATTCTGTGTTATCAATAGATCTGTATTCATACAAAATATGAATTGAAAGGCATTGAGTGGTCGTCACTACAGTCTCTCAGATAATCATATATTCAAAGTTAGTCAGAGCGTGAAATTCACTTACAAATGGGTAAAAATATATCTATATATTAGTTAAGAACAAAATCGCTGGAATTCCTGTGCAAAACGACTCTTCAAACGTGTTATTGTTTAGGACGTGATCTACACAATTGGCAAATACCAGGAATAAAATATTTCTCATTTTGTCTCTCAGAAAATACCCAAATATAGTGCACACAATTTGAAACCAATATTTTTGAGTCGAAATATTCTGATCCAAAAAATTTCATTTTGATTCACAAATTCTCAGTTTGGCTCAAATTTCAGCCTTTGTTTTAGTTGAAAGACTCAGAGAGACTTTTCTATCAATTCCTCGCCTTTTCTGAAGGCATTCCTCACTTGAATGGGATTTTATGTTTTCAAACGAAATTATAAGTATATATAAAAACGAATACATGATTAGCATTTCAGATAAGTTTTGATGCGTGCGATGAAAACAAGCAAAACATCTCTGCATTACTCTTCCCTACTCTACCCTACTATGCCTTCAATTACAATATATATATATAAACTTATATATAGTCGACGAGAATCTGAAAACAAATCCAATTAATGCTTATATATTGCAATCGGAGAGAAGTCTTAAAAAGTTGAGTGAAGACAGAAATTTCTTTTTGCTCTCAATTCACACATTTATTGGTATTTAGAGAACGAAAAATCCAAGACTTGAGGCTCGATTAGTATTGAATTTTTCATCCATTTTCTACTTTAAAACTTTTCTACTTTTTCTCTTTGGCTTATTTACAGTACACCTAAATGTTGGCTCAAGTATTGGATGGTATTGGATGTGATTATTTGATGGCCGCAAGCATTTTAGGCACAAAAACACAAAAGTATATGAAGTTAGGAATGAGTCGCGAAATAAGATTCAACTTAAGAGACAATTCCATCAATTTTCTACTCCTTTGCCTTTTGAAATGATTTTGTCTTCGGATAACACTCTACCAAAGCCCTGCTATCGCAGGGATGCACATGATTTTCAATCCCACGAGAGTGGAGTACTCAAATCCCATAGGTTGGGGTATGGCTCAGCATTTCAAACAAACTTTAAAAGGCTATTCATTTTTCACAGAATATAAGTTGAAATTTTAGATGAAAAACAGCTAATATTATATCAATTGTTATTTTTGAACCATAGGTTAAATTACTAACTATTTCTCTTTCCTTAAAACATCTCTGAATTATAACTTTTAGAATATTATTAAACAATTGCTTAGAAAATAGGAGAGGAGAGAGTTTTGTTGATAAATAAACAGTAAATTTCATCGATGAGTTCACACAATTTTCTACTTAAATTCACTAAAGAGTGAAACCAAGAGAAACGACAAACAGAAAGAAAATTGAAATACAAATAGAAATTCATTTCAGAGATGTTTATAGAGAAACAAAAGTAAGAAAAATTCAAAACACGAAAAAAGTTTAATATCTCTATAAATAAGAAATAACTTTATTATACAAAATAGATATACGGACAGAGACAGGTACATTCTTTGGTATATATTTTGGTATATATTTACCGTATTTATACAAATATCGGTATTAAATTGAAACGATAAACACTTAATAATTCAAAAGAAGGGAATTTCTGAAAATTCGGGCTCTTTCTAGTCATCAAAATAAGAGGAATAAGAAGATTAGAGAATATTATATATACTGTAATCAACTTTCTCTGTCTTTATATTCAGTTTTGATGCAAAATATCTTTTTAGTCCTCTCCTAACACTTCACTCTTGGATCTAACGTCAGGACAGCTATGCATGAGTGCAATGAGTAGTCTATCAGTGAGTTATCTCTACTTTCACTCATTTCACTCACACATAGGGATCCGCACCCATAAAATCTCATAAAAATAGTAATTCAAGAGATCCTATACGTGAGTGTTGTTTGATGTGAACGAATACACATGTCTTCCGTTGAGACAAATACTTAATATTATATACAAATCTGTGAAACCAAAGAGAAGAAAGAGTCGTAATAGAGTTATGAGACATAAAAATACTATAACTTAAATGTTATGTAACTTATGTTTACTTAATATTTGCATTGCTTTAACTCCTTTATTATAACCACTATTAGGAAAGTTATGTGTTATTGAAAACCAGGTTTTAAACAAACATTTCTTTTAAAATGTTTAGACTTTTAGCCTAATCTTAGAAACTTTGTTTTCATTGAAGAATTGAGTCTTAAAAATAATATCCAATAATTCTGAGTAAAGAATAACATAAGTAATTTGCAAACTTCCGGTATTATAACAATATTGGTCTTCCGGTGGAAAACTGCGTGAAATGAGTCAATCATAAGAAATAAGGAATATTTCTAATATAAGTAATATATCCGAACAATAGATTGTTATACAATAGTCTGTAGTATTTGTTTGACTGAAGTCTACTTTTTTGCGGCTAATGTTCTGTTGAGAAGAGAATAAGTAAAGACAAAAACCATTAGCAGAGACTTCGAGTTTTATTCAATACACTTAACTTTCTATTGTAATGGTTTGGGCGCACAGACTATCGAACTGACTCTTTTGAAAAATTTGAATACTAAACATCTCTGACGACTGAAGAGTACCGCATATTTTGGTGCGGCTTAAAGATGATGATAGACGTTGAGAGCAGTGAATGAGTGAATCATTTGAACACAACTATAATGAATGGCTGAGACGATCATACAAATTGACTGCTCATATCATATGTTATTTATTACTACTCTTTTACCTCAACTCCTATTATGGAAACAAGATTTTTAATGACAACCAATTTTATATATACTTCACTCCACTATAAACTTAATGCCAAATACTTTTGGTTATGCTTTCAATTTATGTTTGCTTTGAGTTTAATATTTCTCAAAAAATATAACAATTTTATGATAATTCAGTTTAAGTTATAATATAAGGCAAAACTCACCGAATATTAAATTCAACAAAATGAAGATGAAGTACAATTGGATCAGCTTTGAAACCATTTTCCATTCAATATTAGCCATTATATTGAGTAGACTTTTGGTTCGTTTAATTTTTTCAATTTCTTTTTGAATTCAGTCCTCAAAACGTTTGGAAAGTTTTTCTCTCTTTTCTGTCGTTTGAGATATAATTCGTGAAATCCTTTCAACGAATTCTTTATGAAATTGAGAGTTAGAGTACAGTTAGAGTACTATTAAGTTTTGACAAATAAAACTACTTTTTATTTATTTTTCAATATTATTACTGTTTTTCTATTCTCTTCATTTCTCTTCACATCTATTCGTTGCTATTCTTTGGTGTAGTTTTCACTTAACACACAATTCATAGTATAGTATATAATGAAAAACTATTTCATCGAAATTCTTTATTTTGTGAAAAAAGTGAACTTCAACTCAATTGGTATCACATATGAGATAAGAATAGGAGAGACGTAATTTTCAGACCCTTTTTTCAGTACTAAACTTAAGAATAAGCAAAAGTAATGGTCGAAGAGTTTATGAGAAAATTGTTGAACTCATCGAAGAAGTTGAGCGAAGAAATCATTGGGAGTTTGTTGCCATCAGATAATGTTGACTGAGCGCCACTCTCGCAGACCAGAGCTCTTAATTGGATAATTTCAACATTGAATTATTGTGATGGTATCGTTCACTGGGCTATTGGCACACAATTGCCACAACTCTTCGCACACATACGTAACACAACATTACATACAAATTGTTTGTTGAGAACAAAAAAGTTTTGCTCAGAATTTGATTTTCAGAATTGTGTGCAAAATATATGGGCGAACGTGAATCCAGTATATGGATGAGCAAATCGGAGAATGTAGTCAAGCGAGCCCTCACACACACGACCGCTACACAGCTCTGTTTCGGTTGCTATGTGCGCCGCACATACAGTTTGCAAATATGACACTCGCTCTATGGCTCTCCACTTCTCTCCGGCGCAGAATAAGCATAGCATAGCAAAAGGTGCACAACATTTAGCTATTGATTTGTTCAAAAGTTTTTAGTTTCAGCTATTTTTTCAACATTTTTGGCCCAAAAAACATAATATTAAACACTATTTGTTTGCAATCATTCAGAAGACGACACATATTATGTGCAAATTTTTTCTCTCAGTTCTTCAGACTATTGTATGAAAAGCTGTGTCCAGTTGTGTGGAAATGATGGCACAGCCAGACATTCAATGCCAAATTCTAATAGAAAAGATTGAATCGAGTGCTGGGAATAGGAGGAGGAGAGCCATGAGTGTCGGTCACAGATATGGAGATATAGTGGGAAAAACGAGGAAAGAGATGAAAGCAAAGAAATTTAAAATACTATTTTAGTATACACCTGGCCCTTCGATATTCAGTTGCACCTGTTACCGTTTCTCGCATTACCAGTGCGAGTGGTGTAGCCGTAAATGTATTACCCGCTCGAAAAAAGTATATATAACTAACGAAAGCAAACGAATATACAATTCTGGAAATTCTCTTATTTCTGAATGAGAGCACAGAATATGATGGAGTGATACCAATGATTCAGAACCCGTGTTACCACTCAGTCTTAGGAAATATCAATTTGGTGTTCAATGTTTGGACTAAGACTAAGGATTAGAGAACTTTTATTTTACTGCAAATAATAGTTTGAAATGCAAGAGAAGACACACAAAGAGAGAAACAAATGGAAATATATTTATATTTTAAGCGGATTTTCTTATTATTCGACAGTTTTGTACACTTTTTATATGTATTTCTCTTTAATTTGAGAGAAAAGAACGACAAATACCTTAACAACAAAAAATAGTTACTCAAAACACAAAAAATGAATTAACGAGGTTTACATCTCATTGCTTAGAATCAATTATTTGCAATACATTAATAAGCTTTGCATCAATAATATGATGATAATGTTGCGCATAATATTATTTGATTCTTATTCTATTTGATGAATTAATGTGAAGACTGACAATAATTAAATGGATTCAATATGAATTACATTTACTAAATTGAAGGCAATTTTGAGATTCATTGTTTGCTCACATTTTTATGTCTTTGTTGGCAATAATTTTGGACAGAAATTCATTGAATCAAATAAAACAAACATTGATTCCAACGAAATGAACGAATAGTTTGCAAAACTTTTTTGATGATTTCGCTCAATGGACTGAATGACGTTTCAATATATAAAATGAAAGGTTAACTCTCTATGGAAAGGCATAACCTCTGTCACTCCCGTTCGCCAGTTATGGTGGAGTCCACAAAAATTAATATTAAAAACTATATATCCAGTGATGGGAATGTGTAGTGAATACTAATATTGTTTGGTTACAAATGAAAGGCATTTTGTGGTAACAATAAGATTGTTTGATATAATATAATAACTTTATTATAATATAATAAATAATGAGTTCTTTTGCATCAATCAAAATACCTGTACTTTAATTACCAGGACTTCTATTGAATAAAATTTTTCACTCAATATAATTATCAATCGATTGAAACGAGTCCTCAAAAGGATCTGTTCATTCAATTAGCCTTTGGATGACTTTAAGGCAATTCAATTCTCAAGCCTTCCATCTGTCATTAGTTTAATGAAACCAACAGAATATTCTTTAATTGAACAAGATTATTATTGATCTTTAAAGTAAATAGTCTTCAAAGTAAACAAAATACTTACAAAATCTGTTTGAAATTTATTTAAAAAATTAAAAATATTAATGAAATATTTGTGATTTAACGGTCCAATAATCTGATTGAAAATTATCGGAAAATTGATCGAAACTATTGTTTATAAGGTCTATAAGGAGACACCGATTCTCACAAATTGTATAAAATTAGTAGAAATGCGTTTATTATTAATGAATGACATATTTTTGTTCATCATTTTTGATAATAATTGCATTAATTATTTTTCGGGCTTTAAATTAGATAATAAAGCATTAAATGCAGAGTTGTTCCAAAAATGATTGATAGTTACGACCAAAATAGCAAACAGTGTCTCATATATTAACTACTCTGGGATTTTCATTTCTAATTCAAATCATTTATTTTATTTTTAATTCAATTCAGTCTTTAATTCACTCAAAAATCTTTTTATTATTTAAATTAATTTCAATTATTCTTTGAAATTATAATAAAATAGTTTTTTTGAGGGCAAAACCAAAGAGAAAATCCTTATTTAAAATTTAATTTTAATTAAATGCAGATTTAGTTGAAAATAGTTTTGAAATTTTTATGATTTTTGTCCAAAACTTAGTCCAAAAGATTAACAGTTTTTCTGTGAATATAATAGCGTTTTATGTATTTTATGTGAACTCTATTTAATCGCTTTAAATGTTTTACGAGAAGAGAAAAATCGAAGAGATTTACAGTTTTGGATGATTTCTAAGTAAAAAGTTTTAATAAATTGGTGTCATTAACATCGGGAACAACATCGGGGGACTGGGGTTCAGCATCCAATGATGCACTTTATCACAAGATATCGAATTTTCTTCTTATTTTGTTCGCAATTTATTTTATTAAAATAGTGTTTCGCATATATTGTAATATACTTTGCATATATTTAATGTAAAACTAGAGATAATCGTTGAAGAAATTCTTCCCTTTAATACGATATCTATGTTTTTCATCGAATAATTTATTGGATATATATTTACTTCACTTCACTGAACAACTCTTTATTCAAATGCGAACTAATTTTTTCAGCAAAAAATAATCTTTGGTTTTAAACCCTCCGGGATTTTAAGAGATTTTTTGGAATTTATTCAACAAGATAAGAATTATAAAGGCTGATAAAAGGGGACAAAGACAGGTGCCAGCATCAAATGATTTCATATTCAACATTCAAGATTAAATTGAATTTTAGAATATCTAATATTCGGAATATTTTCGAAACTCATTATAAATGTATTTTATATTCAAACTCTCTATAAATTGAAATTCAAATATCTTGGTTAAATGAATTCAATTCTCGATAGAGTTTCTATTTGATTGGATGATCATGCTAATTTGCATTCTTCAGATGCAAACAACTAATGGAGAACAAAGAAAATAGAGTCGATTTGTTTGCATTTTTGGTCAGTTTAGTGATGAATTGGTCGAGTATTTGACAAAACAAATATTGTGTTCGGCTTTAGGTTTGATTAAAATACAAACTATTAAACAATTTGTGTGAAAACACTGCAAATACATTCTGAGCGAATCCAATGAAATTGCTTTATGTAATGACTTTATTACAGATGAAAGCAGTAAATACTGAGTCAGTACTGTATTCGATGTGAGAAATAAATAGATTCTGAGTTTCTGACCACTATTTTAATACAAACTACACATTAACAGCGCAACAGCCACTATAGGACCGACAGAATAATAATAAATTGTAAGTAATATGTTTGCAGAGCTGTACCCATACTCTACCCATACTCTACCCATACTATACATACTATTTATACTCATATTTATATAATTATAAATCATTCGAATATTACCTCTGAATAGCATTACATTAATTACAGGCCTTTAATTCATTCGACAAAAAAATAGTACATTTCCTTCAAAAGACTTTTTAGGGTTATTTTTGTCTCGAATTACATTCAAAATCTGGAAATATCTTCAAAACTAATAAACGATTAAATTTTAATGAATTCCTTAATATATTTTTAGGATTTGAAAACCTTATCAAATATTGAATAAATTTTTCGGATTTTTATTTTTGTTTTTGAGTTTTGTCTCAAAAAAACTTATACATTAGAAGAAGATGACGAAGAAGACGAAGAGGTTTAAGAATCTTTAGCTTAAATTTTAATCAAATTTAAAAGTTTTCCAAAGAAAACAGAATTACTGTTTGTTGTGCACAGAATATAATTTAAAGAGAGAGGAATGCGCCCAAAGAGTGACTTTTATGGTGATATCAATTTACAGATAAATATTTCAGAGAAGTATTCAGAAACAGTTGAGTTTCAGAATAAGATTTAATTAAATGGAGTGAAAGCCAATACATTTCCAAACATTAGTCACATAATTAGGAGGTTTGGGCAGTAATTCCTCTCAATTCATGACTCTTTCCGTTGTTTTGATCGATTGATTCTCAAATATGTTATTCAAAACAAACAGAATTACAGTAAGAACCCAAAGAGCACAGCATAACACAGCATAACACTGGAATACCGTTTAATATCCACTTCTACACTAACTTTTGGACAAACTTCTAATACATTTCCAGAACTATTGTATCTCTTGACAGTTATCCTCAAAAAATGACTTTAATCACACTTTTGTACAACTTTTGTAACTTTCAATTGAATTTTCATTAATTAACCAAAAAAAAGTACATTAATTATCATTTTTATGATAAACATAATAACAAAATATTTTTCTTCAATTAAAATCTTATTTAATAATCAATTGTTTAATATTTGAACTTTAATTATCGATATTTAATGATAAACAAATCATTTTTCAATTTTCAATAAAAATACAAAAATAAATACAATTTAAAGAAATTATAAACTCTTTTATTAACTCTTAATTTAACTCAAAATTTGCCGCAAAAATGTTATTCAAATGTAATGAATTCGTAATAATCAGTGACTTATGTTAAGTGACTTCCCTTTCCTATTGACTCAAGTGTTGACTTCAGTTCTTTTACCAATTGAACAGTTATTTGTTTTTTTAACACAAATTATCTTAATTTGTGATCAATTGTAAGAAATTAATAAATACTTTGAATAATATTCTCAAAGATTTTTATCTTAAAATTTATTCAAAATCTTTGAGTTTTATTTGAATCCAAAGAATGGGTTTTGAAAGAAATCGTTTCGTAGATTTGGACCAAAGTTTGGCCGAAGACTTGACTTGTAGTATATGTCTTAATATATATGAGACACCGCTTCTAACGTATTGTGTCCACACTTTCTGCAAACAATGTGTTGAAAACCTGATAGATTGCGAGCAGACTAAGTGTCCGCTCTGTGATAATGGATTCAAACCGAAGAATTGCATCAAATCTAAAGCCGAGAAAACAAATGCAGTTTTTGTCAACAATTATGCGTTTCTTACGAACAGAACTATTAATAATATTATCACTAATTTAAAGATTAAATGCGATTACGAGTGGAGCGGATGTAAACAAATCTTAAAATTGGATTCGTTGGCAAACCATCGAAATGTCTGTCCATTTAAGTCATGCAAAACATGCGAAACACTTATCAGTTCAGTGGATGACCACAATTGCATCCAATTCTTGAGTAACGATAGGAAACAATTGAAACAAAAATTGAATCAAATTAAAGACAAGAATTCAAAAGATGTCAAAAGACTTGAAGAAGAAGTTAAGGATTTGAAGAATAAAAAGATTAAAACCGAAGAAAGTGTTACCAAAATTAAAAACGAAAATTTAAAACTGAAAGAAGAGATCAAAGAATTGAAGCAAAAGAACAAAATATCAGATCAAAGATTGGAAGTAATGGTTAACGAGAATAAACTTTTTAAGAGCTGTATTAGTGAATACAAATTCGCGACTCAATCGATATCGTTTGGAGATATGAAAGTTATGTCTTCCCATTACATCGAAATCAGTTCCTGTTTATTAATAAACTCAGAGTCGGGTCAAAGTGTTTGGATTTTCTTCCATCGGATTAAAGAATTCATGTATTGTTTGAATTCATTGAATTCTTTGTTTCTGATAAGAGTTGATTCCCATTCCTGTAATCAATTCATTAGAGAATTGGATTTAAACAAATCTATGTTTGACATCGAGTCCAAAGGTTTGCACTTATTTTCAATTTTTAATTAATTTTATTGAATTTTATTCTCAGATCAGTCCAAGAGATACATCACAATCAAAATGTGTCAGCAATTCGTTAAATTATCCATTGATTTGATCAAACGCTCTAAAAATGGAAAAAATCTGAATTTGGAAGCCATTGATATCCTCAGAGCCAAACAAATGGTTAAATCTCTTCAATAATTTCAGTTTTAATTTCATTTATAATTAAAATCACTTTTTGTTTATCAAAGACCAGAGAAATTGTTTTCAAAATTATGATAACTTTTCAAAGATTTGATGTTTCTTTAGATGAATAATAGTTAAGACTTCTGTTGTCTCTCTTATGTTACGTGTGTTTTAGTGAACGGAATATAAGACTATAAATATATTGCATTTCTTTGTTGTCATAAATTTAGAAATAAATAAAACGGGATTTTCTCTGTAAATCCTATTCTGTGTTTTTTCTTTTTTGCTCAGAATAAAAGGGAAAACCGTTAAATTGACAGCTATTCCAGTCCTCTAAACAGAGTTCTTATTTTACCTAAAAATATATCTCTTATTATATTATAAAATATTTTTCCAATTCTTAACAAAAATTTAAGAAAACAAATAATATTTGAATTCGTTTTGCATTTAAAATAAAATTTTGTTTGAATTGTATTTTAAATTCACTTTTAATAAGCGTTTGAAATAATATTACATTTTATTTGTTAATCAAAATATTAAAATCGTTTATAGATTTTAATTAATAATAAAGTGATTAAAAACAAAATCTTTTTAAACATTAAATAATATGTTTAATAATAAGTTCAGAATTTGATTATTTCTTTATAACTTTTTCTCTGAAAAACTTATGAAAAGTATATCCAATGACTGATAACGACATCCATTGACTTACTTTATAACCACAATTGACTGAAAATCATCTGAACCTCAGATTCTGAAGTGAAGAATAAAATCAAAATAAACAAACATTTTATGGATTTTAAGATTTTTATGGCTCAAGAATCGGCTCTTATTTCACTTATATCTCATTAAAACTGATTATTTTGTTGGAATCAAGTTTTCATTAATAAAAATTATTGAACATATTATGGATTCCGTATTCGTAATCCGTATTCTTAAATTTGAATAATCGCTAAAAACAAATGGAAATATCGGTGAAAACCCCCGACTCCTACCGCAGGTACATTTCAATCGTTAGAGAACTTCTTTGAGTACTTTATGTCTTATTTGTGTGCCTTTCCTTCCCTTCCTTTGCTTTCAATTATTTATTTCTATAATAATTAGTGAATAAAATGTATATTTAATGTCAATAGAAGTGCTCTTTTGGGAAATCAAAGCCATTTTCTTTACGGAACTGACAGTAATTCGGACTTTGGTTACACTGATGTCGAAAGAAGAAGAGATACAAATCCGATACAAACCTTATTACAGAAGAACTCCACAAACAAAACAACTTTTTATTAAAGGTTTGATTCGTTCTTCAAATTAATCAAAATATAAATAAAAGTAAATATTTTTATTGAAAGCAAAAGTCAATACATTTTTTACATTAAGTAAAATACTTTCAAACAATTGTTTCGTTAATTAATTATCAAATAAATTGGTTTTAATCCAAAATTATTATCAATTATTGATTTCCTATAAAACTGTTTGCGATTACATTATAATTGAATTATAAGTAACGAAGTGTTTGAGTGACTCTCAGTAGTCGTCAGAACTGAACTCTCATTTGTCACAACTTTTTGTCGAATGTTTTGAAAATTCTTTTGAAATATGTTTTGAATTTGTTTTGAATTTCTCTTAATTTTTATCAATTTTTTGTCCATTTCTTTGAATTTCTTAATAATTAATAAATGGGTTTAGAGAGGGATCGTTTCGTTGGTTTAAGTGAAGGCTGTGCTGAAAGGCTGAGCTGTTCTGTTTGTCTTCAAGTGTTGGAGAATCCTCTCCGAACCCATTGTGACCACAATTTCTGCAAACAATGTGTTCAACAAATGATTGATTCAAACAAAAGTGTTTGTCCAGAATGTAATCAAGTGTTTCATCCAAACAAAACCATTAATACCCGAAGAACTGATCAAAATTGTGTAATAATTGGAGACTATGTGTTCACAACCAATAGATTAGTCAATAATTTGATCAATAATTTGAATATAAAATGCGATTATGAGAGCAATGGTTGTAAACAAATCTTAAGATTGGATTCAATGAGTGGTCACCGAAAAGAGTGTCCCTTCAAGTCATGCGAATCATGTGAACCACTCGTCAATCATATGAAACGAAGACTCAATCAAATGAATGGCAAGAATTTAAAACTCGAAGAAGAGATCAAAGAACTGAAGAATAAGAGAACAAACGTTTGGTTCGATAATTCAAAAGAAAGGGTCACTCAGTTAAAGAGTGTCCAAAAGAGGGCTCATTTATGTGTCCAATACTTATCCTCAGAATATGGATCACTTGTGAGGACGGATGGGGTGAAACCCAAACGACTGGCGCTCTCGACCTGTCCTCGACCTCAACGATCTCTTTAATACTTTTATTCATTGGTTTAACAAATAATTGATTTAAAAGACATTAATATTTAAATCTATTTTTCATTCTTTATTTGAAAACAATTTTATTGTATTTTTCGCTTAAATTCTCTTTAATTTTAAAAACAAATAAAAAGTCTTTTGTTTTGTATTTTTTGAAATTATTTTATTATTTGAGAAAAATCTGATTTATTTACACTATTTTGAGGTCTTTTACAAAATGGTCAGCGATTTGGACAATGGGTCAGACAGTCATACATTGAAAGAGAGTCTCTTAAACTCAAAATCTTATTCCTCCCGTATTTTGTGAGTGAAAAACACATTCAATGCTCAGAATTTGAGTCTCGTTCTGACTCTTAGACCATATTTTAACAACAATTTAGAAAATCAATCGCTTTGTTGAAGACTGAGGAGCGGCCAAACTCTCAATTTGATGGTCACATACAAATGTAAATCAAATTCTGGTTCTTTGTGGACAACTATACCATCGAAACTAGATTTAGCGCTAAAAAGCCAAATATAGTGACAGAATCTGCTCGTTATTTGCCTGTTCTTCATATACTCCTCTGAGAATTCCCTAAAACTACACTAAAACCGATTCAAACCTTAAATGTCTTAAACCCATTGATGGAAAGGTGTCCAACACTGGTGTCAACAGTGGTCTCAAATATATTACATAATTATTACATAATATATAACAAAACTAATATATGATTGGTTTGAATATTAGTCCTTTGAAAAGATGTTTTGCATAGAGAGCAACACAATTGTCGCCACAACGTATGTAAGGCCACTATATTTCTCTAATCATTGAATTCATACAAAAAGAAAGATTAGTTACAAATAATTTCAAACAAGTGTTAAGACAAATACCATTTTCGGCGGTGCTTTGAATGGCAACATTTGCGGACTGGGCTTCAATCACCTCCTGATTCATAGTTCTGATTACAATATGTTCCTGAAAATCAGCGATTGTCCGACGAAACTGAGCCACACATCTGAGCTTCAATTCTTGCATTTGAAAGTGAGATTGTTCCATTGTCAATCGAAGACCCAGTACTAAATTGTCCGCCTCGTCGTTATTGTAGCGAATGAGTTGACTTGAATTGGCCTAAAGCACAGGTAATATGGATTAGTATAGTTTCAAACAATAAGAACTCGTCTTTTGATTTGATTTATATATGAATAACAATATTATTGTAATAATAGACTCGTTTTCACCCAATTATGTGATTGAGTTATGGAATGTCTGTTTTGTGTCTCTTAATGGCAATCAAGTGGTGATAAGTAGTGATGGTTTACCTGTTCGTCATTAACGAACCATTTGAGGATCGAGTCGTGGGCACCACTCGTACAGTTCACGTTCAGCACATCGTTTACATTATATTTTTGTTTTAGTCCTTTAATTACTGGCGTTTCTCTGTTATCGGGCTGTAGTGACGACCACTCTATCATTAAATGCAATAATCGTTAAAATATTTTCATTTATTTCAATGTATTATAGAATGCAATGAATTTTTATCTCAAACATTTGATTAAAAAAAAGTTTTCTGAATAAAGTATTCATTGAATAAAAACCAAATAAAAAGTTTTGATTGAATTTTTCAGATATTCTGCAGAATTTTATCGCAATTCTGGTTGAGTTTTATATTATAATAGTTAATAGACTATTAGTAGTTGATTGTTGTGTTCATTAATAACATTTTGATAACAAAATATTCAATTAAATATTAATTAATAATAGAAATGAATTTGATTTCACGCGAAACTCATTTAAAATATGGATCAGAATCTGAAAATCTGTTAAATTTGTGATCAATTGTTAAACAAAGTCTGACAAACGATGCCTTCGAGTCCGTATACCGACGAAGAGACCAAAGCCGCGGCCAAGAATAAAGAGCCCGAAACAGAGCCCGTTCTGATTGCCAGCGCCAGTGAAGCCATCAGAAAGAAGAGACAAGAAATGAATCTCAAACAAAAACAATCGGAAGAAGAGAAGAAAATATTGAATGAGAGCCCGAACCCGAACGCCGCCAAACCCTGTGAAGGCGAGACTTGTGATTCAATGCTCAAAGAAGTGTTGGGAAAACCAAATGATTTCAATAAACCCCGGAATACAAAGAATGAGAAAAAGGAGTCAAATGAGAAAAACGCCTCAAAAGAGGAAAAGAACGCCACAAATGAGAACAAAAAAGCTAAGAAAAGAGAGGATCAAAAGGCTGGCGCCCAGAAGAAGGAGGGAACCACTGATGCTAACAATCAGAGAAAAAATAACTAAAGTATAGAACGAAAAATAAATCAAATGTCGTTTACTTTCACTAAAATATTAATTTCAATAAAATTATTACTAAAATATTATTGTATTTCAAATTCATTTCACAAATATTCATAAATTAGTTAAAGACAATGTTTTGGCATAAATTCTGATGAAAATTGAGTGTAAATCAACTGAATTAAAACCAAGAATCGATTTCAAAACTTTATACCAGAATATTAATAGAAAGAAAGGTATTAATAGAGTGTATGACAAATATAATGGCATTTGACGTGACTTTTGTTGACCAGATTCTGATCGATAACAGAATTAATGCATTTGTCTGTCATTGTATTCGTTGTAATAGAATAACAGCTAATTATTAACAATGGGTTTGTCATCAAAATAGTGATTCAGTATATTATTAAAGGAGTATTGAGTTCAGACCTTTATTAGAGGAATAGGAACTGATTTGTGTCTTGTTTTTGAGAATTCCGCTCACAATGTATTCAATTGATTCAAATTCATAGACCAGAGTGAGTGTTGCCGTACAGCGTAACTTCAAAACTCCCCTCTCAAAGTAGTTGGGGGTCGCACGGAAACGAAGACCTAATTTGGTGCTCTGTAGACCATCCGCATTGGTTTTAACTGGATAAGTTATCAGATGATCTTTTGGTGCCTAACACAAGAAAAACACATAATTTTATCAAATTTTGAGCAAATATTTGAAATTTCAAATAAAAATAAAATAAAATACACATAAAATGAGAGCATTTTTTCCGAGTGTTTGCAACAAAACTACGTTAAAATTGAGACCAAATGGAAAAGAGGGTAAAGTAAAGTGCAATTCTGTGCAATTCGCCAATTCTGAGGTCTGTCCCGAGAGACCCAAAGTTTAAAAAGAAGAGCAAACTATTAAAAAGTAAAGAAACAAAAAAATCCTTTTGTGAGTATAGTCTGAAAAATGCCCTCAAAAAGCGATAAACTTTTAAATTCCATTTGATTTAAAAAATGGTAAAAAAGATTTGTGTGTTTTGTCTGTCCATAGAGTGGATGGTTGTGTAGCACTGGATATGTTGGATAAATGGCTTTTGATAAATGGTTCGCTTTTTTATGTAGTGTTTTTGTCTTCAGATGCCTTACCATATTGTCATTGATAAACCAGGAGAGATCGGGAAGAGGTCTGCCATCGCCTGACTTACAGCTCAGATTAATCTTGTCATTAACGTCATATTGAACTTCTTTGCCTTCGATTCTCAAGTTTTCTTGTGGTAATGCTTATGGAAGATACGATAAAAATAAGAATTAGAAACAAAAGTAACAAAAATATTGTCCAAATTGTCTTAATTTTGTTGGCGATAGTGAGAGAACAGAATTAGTCATTGTTTGCATTTCCCTCAATGACTGACAAATACAAAGAGAGTCACATATAGTCACACATATAACACATATATAACACAAAAGCCATTCATTAAATTAGCCCTAATTTTGATAGGTTTGGGTCATTCGAGTGCCAATCTTTACACTTAAGGCACAGACTGAACGACCAGACTATTAATTAAATGAATAACGAATAGAATGAGTTCTAATGTAATAAACAGAGAATTCAATTGTGATACACATCGAGACTCAAATGGACTTTACTTTTAGAACAGAATAAAGTGAACATTAATTTCAATATAAGCAAGAAATTGATGAATCGATAATATAAATGATTGCTTTATAACTTTCTTCGGCCCATATTCTAAGTACTCATAGATAGGCCGCTGGGTATTGACTGCACACACATTTAGCACTGGAAGGATAGAGTCGATCACAAATAGACTTTCCTCTATTTTTTTCATTTCCCAACTGACAGAAAGTGAGGCACAGACTGTATGGAAGTCTGTGCGACATAAACACCATCACTATTGTGCCGATATTGTAATGAATTATTTATAGCCACCGAACTATTCTTCATTACTGTCTGGCATATAATGGTGGCTGACATGCCCTCTAAGTTAACAATTGCGGATCAATCGCCAAATGAGACTCAATTCTCATTCTTTATAGCCGTTAACGTAAATAACGTATAAAACATTATACAACTCTCACTACAGCTTCAAATAGAGGTAAGGCATCCCTTCATAACATCAATGAGTTTGAAATAACACTTCAATTTGAGAGCTCAGACTCACAGCTATTGGAAGAGACATCAATTTATATACAGTTAGCACAGGGTTCCTATTTTTCTGTTCTCCACCTCATGATTGTGTGACTCATTTTGGTCTCTCTCTCTC
>JAQIXD010000689.1:0-22380 GCA_034699985.1 Minunthozetes semirufus | reverse complement strand
GACATCATCAAGTATCATGAAAATTCGCTAAAATCAAGTAAAATACTTGATAATCAAGTAGATCTGGTCAGCCTAGTTGTTGGCGCACGACTTGCATCAGGACTTATGCCAAACACATTGAATTCGTTGCATTGGATTCTTGTATACCAGTCTCTCAACGATTGGCAGCAAAGCATTGGTCGCCATCAGTGCCGTCATTGCATTGATCGCAACCATTACAACACATTCACAGTTAATAATCGGATTTTCACATTCGGATAATCCTATTTACTGAAGGAAAGACTCGGCTTTCAAAAACCAGAGCATCAAAACACAATACTTTGTCTACAATTTTCTCAAAATAAATTCATAGACCAATCAAAAAGTGATACCTTTCAACAATTTTACGATAAAATTCACCAAGATCTTCTCCTATGTTGTGATTCTTGCAATTTTAGCCAATTTACACATAAAATAATTAATGACAAGAATTCTTTAATTCTCATTTCAGTTAGAATTACAAATTCAACGGTAGGTTAATTAAATTCCACTATAGTGTTTGGTTGCACATTGTTGTCCTTGGTTCTTTTCGGTTTGTTTTTATCTTGTAGTGTATTTGAAGGTTTATTTTTATATTCTTACCCAAAGGAAATCTATTGGCACTGCCCTTAAAATATCGCCTCTTCATACCTAAAAGTGATACAATTTTTTTAAAGTTGAAAATGTGTTCAATCAATGACTTTAATGCACTTTTAAATAATAAATTGTCTTTTATTATGAAACAAAGTTATTGTTTTCTATCGAATGGATTATTACTTTATTTCAATCGATTTTCATTATTATTAAGTCATCGAAGTCTCGAAAATACATTTAAAGGTTTAGTCAATAAATGACAGAAAAGATTGTTTTGGAGCTAATGTTTGATAGACTTCAAACTACAATCATTTTTATCAATTTTGTATAATTTGTCGAATGAATCACTGAAGACAATACAATGGAAGACATATTACCACTCATTTAATAATAGATATGAATATCAATCAAATTAATTAGATTTGAGTACTATTTGAAATGAATGTTCCAATTATTATAAGAATATTCTACAAAAAATCATAATAAATTTATTTTATTTATAAATTCTAAAAATATCAGAAATATTAGACCTTAAAAATTATAAAGATTAAACGATCCTTATTTTAAAATTACAAAGAAAAGAGTGAATTCTTTGCTGTATATATGTGTAAAACTATTTTTGAGTTGTCGACCAATTTTATGTATTTCAGTGATGGTTTCAATTTGGACACAACTCAGTGATTATGAAACTCCGGTTTTGGAGGATTTCTATGATTACAAGCTTTTGATTGTTTTATGCTTTGGTTTCGTTCCTAAAATAGTTTTCTATTCATTCGAATGCATAAGACTTTAAAACTTATAGTGATTTCAAAGTCTTTAAAATTTATGATCAATTTTTAGGTTGAATTGAAAAAAAGATATGACAATAGTGAGAGTGAATGAGCCAATCATCTCATTTAAGTGATATTAATGTCTGCGCCAACGGTTGGCTGAACAAACCAATCGGCAAAAAGTTTCAACGGCTTAAGGGATCAACTTTTAAAACCAGTCATTTTTAAAGCCGACTAAAAAACGTTAAGAAATAAAATTGAAAATAATATGAGTTTCACAAAGAGATGAAAATTCACTGATTTTGGAGTCTCTTCTTCTGGAACTCCACTTATGTTGCGGTTATAAAATCAACGATTTTAATGACAACATTTATTTTGAATGAATGTCAGCCTCTAATAAATATAAACTCTTTTACTAAAACATTAAAGATTTAATATACTATTGAAATTGAGATTTAAAATCTCATCTAAAATGTCATTTACTCTATTACTCCAACAAATACTCCAATCGATAGAAGAATATTCGTATAAATATTAGATGTGTTTTATATATTCGATTCGCTTAAGTTTTTAATAGCTTTTAACTCATTAAATAAAGTTAATAAAGTTTTTATTTTAATCATATTCTTATTTATAGCCTAATCCTCTAATTTTCGTAATAAATATTTTCAATTTAAATAATCGAAGAACTTTCATAATCCACAAAAAAAGAGAGAATTTATTAAAATATCGAAAAATGTATTTATATTTGAAAATGAAAGAGAATTTTACAATCATTTGATAAATAATAGAGTATTTAGTGTTTAGTGTTTTAGACTTAATGTATGCGAAAAGAAAAGTCACAAAAATATTTGAAATAATTTTCAATTTTCATCCATTATTTAAGTTAAAAGAGTGAACTCAAAGAATAAATTGAAATTTAATTCCCTGGAAGTGTCGGTGCAGTTGGTTATGGGTTATGAAGAAATTGGATGAGAAAAATAAATTTTAAGGGTTTTTGGTAAGGGTTAGTAAATTGGATCTAATCTGACGGTAATCTTCAGTTCGGGTGAATCTAATGTTTTTAATCAGAGTCATGTTATGAGGTTTAGATCACATAATTATTCTGATTCATCCAATATGTGAGGGCAACGACTAATTCGTCGACAATTCCCACAAAGATTAGAGAAAATATCGTTTAGTTCTTTGTCTTATGGTTTGACGCGAATTGCGATCTCATAAAAGACTGAAATAATGTGTTATTATTTCATATAAACCATAATATGAAACAGAAATGAAGGCAAAGCACCTGAACTTAGTTTTGCTTCGAACTGCACCGGCATCTGATAGAGAAAAGCCATTCACAACACCACTGATGGATGATTTATAAAAACAATGAAGACATTGAAAAATCCATTGGGATCTGAGGGGGAATTCTGCTCCACTCTTATCAACCATTAGAGCACTGCTTCTCTACTCTTAGAGTACGGAAAAAATATAATAAGAATAATGTTTGGCTCCACTGTTGAGCCCCTCTTCTGATGAGATGACAGACAGTCACACATAAGTCACACAAAATCATATAAAACTCCAAATTATTTGACGAATGATTCCATTTTCCCTTTAATTTAGACCATAAACGCCATAAACAATGAACTATTCTCTCCATTATCGCCACAAATGTCAACAAAATTTTTATTCAATTCCAGACTTTTAATCACAATTTTATTAAAATTTTCAAACTTTCAAAACAAATAACAGAACATGTATTCCAATTGAATGAGGGCTGAGTTAACACCCAGTGCTGACAAAACTAGTGGACAATTGCTGGAAGAATGAGTAATAAAAGGATATTCAGATCATTGAATTCGACCGTTTGCTGGACATTAACTCCAGGCCTATGTCTGACCATTACGTTGATGTCGATGAAGGGCCGGAAGAGTAGCAGAGAAAAGAGGAGCACAAATCTGAGCGGAAGAGTCACTGTCAATAAGTGGAGCGCCATAAATGACAGAACAGACAAAAGTATTAGACTTTCGACAAAACAGATATTAAAAGCATTTGATTTAATGGCATTTAATGGCAATAATGACAATCAAATAATGAGAAAAACATCTTTTGTTTGTCGACAACATTATTGTAAGCAATCAGAAGACCATAAAATTCTTTTCAGTCAACTCTTAAATAGTATCAAAAGATGTCAATCATTGCCAACAGAGAGATATTCTTTCTTTGAAACTCAGAATTTCAGGAAATATTGATTAATTAAAAGCCAGTCCTATATTAAGCCAATTAAAACCAAAGTTATCCTAAATATTATGTAAAATCGTTTTACAACATAAAAATATTTTTATTCTAAGCTTCAAAAGAATGTTTAAGAGGAGAATTCTTATTGAACTGATATTTTTATAACTATTGGTGTGGATCGCCATTAATTTGATACAAATAACTCGTTATTTATCAATAAAGAACTATCGGAACAATATTTGCAATGATTTATATATTTATATTTTTAATGAAAGCCTAACAACACTTCAACCAACTCTGTGTGAAGTCGTTACGGACTATTAAATTGTAGTTCCGGTCAGTCCGTCGAAGGGCTGTTTAGGAAATATGGAAAGCATTGACCAAACACTCAAAGACCTAATAAAGTGCGTCAGATATGTCGCCGGATATTAAATAATACATCATTTTTATGATAATTACTATATTTATTAGATTTTCAAACAAAAGATCAAAAAATAACAAAAAAATGTTTATTTTTCAAAATATAATAAAACATTTATTTATTACGAATTACTACTAATTCTCATCTTTTTGGGCGTCAATTGCATCGATTCAAAGAGTTTCTAATTTTGTTCAATAATTAAGAATTGTTTGGTATTAAGAGTTAACACAACTTTATTGATATAAAAATTTGTTTAAAACAATTATTTAAAACATTTTATGCAATGAATTGAATCTCAAATGAGTCGTTTCGACAATAATTTAGTCAAAAATTGTTTGAAAAAAATATAGAAATTTCTATAAAATTAATGAAACTGTGATTCAAAGGACAGGGAATTCAAATTAAATGCCTTTTATTTGCCATAATTTAAACGATTGAATGCAATTCATAGACTTCGATGTCAGGCATTACTGTTTTGACTACAATTTGGTTCTCTTTTAATAGTTTTAAACTCTTTATTGTCGGCCAACTCTTGAGCAGTCAATTTGATATCACAAAGTCTTAGGAATGGATAATAATCTGATTTCGGAACAATTGTCGACAACTCTATAAACAAAAGAAATAATGAAATTAAAGTCAAAAATAATATCAAAACAAAACCTCTAATAAAATAATTTCGTTTCTGTTCTTCAATCTTCTCGAAGACGCCTTTGAAAGACATGGCTAAGAGTCGGATGTTTTTATATTTCTTATAAGTTTTGATGGATTGACACAATTGCTTGAATTTATTTGTTCCGTTGAACAACGCTTTGAGTTCTGCTCCACATTTGCGCCAAAAGTTAAGCATATCTTCCGTTGATTTTTGCGAAGTTTTGGCCAACTGTTCAGATATTTGATTCTTGTCCTCATTGATGGTATTAGGGGTATTCGGGGTCGCATTCTTGTTATCACAGGTCTTCTGTTGACTATCTTTACCGAAGTTAAGAGCCGTCGGTTTAAATAAATGTATTTTATTATTCACTTCATTCCACTGAACTTTTTTGGCCGAAGAATTGGAATTGTTTTTAATAATTGACTGCAAATTATTCTCTTCTTTCAGTTTGACATCAATTGAAGGCGTTATCTCTTTCAGAGGAGAACCGATTTTTTGTCTTTTAACAGAAGTGGCGGAAGACATCGAATCAAAAATACTCTTTGAATTATTGGCAACAATTGATCGTTCGTTTGGCTTGAATTCATTAATCATAGACTTAGCGTCAATTAATCCACTTATGCCACCGATGGCCCCACTGGTGGTCGGCTTTTGATAAGAAACGTTTGATTTTAAGGGTGTTTGAAAGGGAATGTTCTCAAAAATCTTCTTCGATTCACTTTTGTTGACAGAAATCAATTGATTTGTATTTCCTTTTCCATTGATTTCAAAGAATGACTGAATTTTACCAATACTTTGGTCTATATTTCTTATTCTACTCTTATATATGTATTTCTCGACCCATTTTGAGAGACCATCACTGAGTGATGCGAATCGAGAATCCAGAAGAAGAATAACTCCGAAATCAGTCCGATGTCTAACAACTCTTCCTATACTCTGATTGAGTGCGCGTTTCATTTGCAATGTATACCATCCGTCGGCAGACAGTTTGGTCTTCGCTTCGTTCAGGTATTGTTTCTTAAGCATAACTTTGGGATCAGCCACTGATGGAAAGGGAAGTCCAGTCATAACAACGCATCGACAGTAGTCGTCGGGCAAATCCATACCTTCGGAGAGCTTTCCGCGACAAACACCGAAAAATACGGCTCCGTTTGAGTCGTTTTCATCGATTTTGAGCTTAAATTTGGTGATACAGTCACTGAACGTCTGTTTACTTCTGGGTTCGAGAAATATCTGTTTAACGCCATTGAGTTTCGTCCAAATGTTTTGATCCTTTGATTTCCAGACGGAAACGCATTTATTGAGTGCTGTATACGAAGAGAAGAAAACGAGCGCTCCTTTTGGCACAACTCTCAACAATTCAATGAGAGTCTGTCCCAAAGCTCTATAATATTGGAGATTATCTCTATTGTCATACTTAGAGGTGAGAACAGTTCCATCCCTGGCGTTACTAATGTTCATAATAGACAATTGGTTTTCTCCAATAATGTGATTGTTTTGGAGTTTTATCGGAAAATTCAAATCCATTTCGATTTCAAATGAGTTAATCGGCGCCAGAGTTCCCGACGTTATTATCATACTATGAATTCCTAATTCTAACAGAGCTTTAGCGCCAATACTGGGACTCATACACCAAATGTAGAGCACCCACGAGTCGGGATCACTCTTCTTGTTCCAAAAGCTCTGCTTTTCGTCTTCGGCAGCACTTCCTCTTTCGCTGAAAATCTTAAACTTCTTAATGAATTCCATTTTGTATGACTCGTACTCTTTATATGTCGTGATTTTGATGGGAACCAACTTCTCTAAAAACTGTGCCAAACAAGTGAACGCCGAAGAGACAAGAGTTGCCTGACTTGCGTTAAGTAAGGAACTGCTCGACAAAATCATCGTAATCTTGTCCATAACGTCCAACCATTGCATACAAGTGTTGACTTCGAGACCTATTTTGTCGATAATAATAAACATATTAATCGTTTCGTGAAGTGCTTTATCTCTTTTGTCGCTTTTGATCAACGAATCGATAGCCATCTCCAGATCACAGACCATTAATTTCAGTTTCGCGACGCTCTCTATATTGAGCTCAGAATACTCTTTGGTGTCGCACTCCATATATGAGCCCTCTTTTATCTCTTTTAGTATCTGAAGAATGGAATCGATATGTTTTATACAAACACCAAATGTTTCGGATCTGAGTTCTAAAGAGACGCTGTCCTCACACATCCTCTCAATATTGTGTCCCTCATCGAAGATAACCACAGAATTCTTCAAATCAAGAGAATTCGATTGTCGTATCTGAGGATCCAATATATAGTTATATGGAGTGAAGACAAGCGATGCCTTCGTACGGATATAACGGGAGGCATAGTATGGACAGCAGGTATTCTTTTTCCCAATTTTTACTAAATCTTCGATATCGAAGACCTGAGTCGTATTGTAGTCCGCATTTCGGTCCACCTTTTGCTCATAATTTCTATAATAACAGCAGGCATTGGATCCGATTTTGAAGCGACACATTTGGTTCTTCGCGGATATTGTCTCTAATTTATTAACGTCTGCGTTCAAACAGAGCTGATCTCTGGAACCGATTACTACTGACTTAATATCATTATATGCGGTTCTCTTAAGCTCTTTGCAGGCCTGAGATAATTGGGAGTGAGTTCGGGAACTATATAAAACTTGCGGTAAGTTTTGATACATTTGCCATCCATTGGCTGAAATCAAAGAGTTGTCGCCGCCGTTCGCATTATTTTTGTCCGTCAATTGTTTGGCTTTAGTGGCGACCGACAGTCTTTGTGTGTCCAACCATCCCAGTGCTGAACACAAAATGCAGAGCGTTTTTCCGGTTCCGGTCGGGCTCTCCAACAGACCATTAGTTTTCTTTAAATTTAAGACAAAATTAAGTAAATTTGATGACAACTGAAGTTTCAATACCTGTTGAAGGCATTGGACAACACATCTCATATAATCCAATTGTATGTCATATGGTTTAAAAGGAAAAAGAATTTTTACGCCATCGATGTCCACCGATTCCATAATTGATTGGACAAAAAGTAATAATAAGTGAATCACTGAATCACTTCTTTTCATGTGATGACAATATTTGCGCCAAAGTGTAAAACATTGAGTGATTGTCGCCATCTGTTGACAAGAGTTTAAAAATATTAGAATTTGTTTCAAAAGATTTTTCACAAAAAGTTTTAAAGACTTTTAAAAACTTGTTTTAATTATTTGATAAAAATCTATATTAATGTCACTTTTAATCAACAAATTTACACAAATTTCCAATTTTTCGCATAACTTTTATGTGATTTTTATCACGTTTTTCATCAAAAACCCAATCAATCCAATGATGTAACAAATTATTCAATTTCTAACATAATATTGAATTTCTTAATCCATTTGATATGAAATTAAAAATATTTTAGTTTTGATTAACATTTTTTCAAGTGAGTAATGAATCACTAATAATGACGTAATAATCAAATTAAAGATTTAAATGTCTTTTGTAATTAAAAACCTTTAAATTCTTTAAGTATTAATTTTATCGGAAATTTCCTTAAAAAAGGAATTCATATGAATTTTATTACTTTTCAAATGAAACTCAATTAAATCCCAAATGAATTATATTCACATTTTAGTGATTTATTGATTAATTGTTTGTTTAAATAAAATTATAGAAAATCTGATTAATCTATTTTGGAAACCATTTTTAGAGTTAACTATCAGTCATTGAATTATAAACAAATTTATCATGCTAATATTTAAAGAATCAGTTTTTCTCATTTTTGAAACTATTATTCTTAGAAAGTCATTTCAATACTAGAAGATAAGCCAATCCTTATTTCTTTTGTGGTAATAGAGTCGGAAAAAAGTTCCCTTTAATGCAATTGAAATTCTGTGCTCTGGAAGTTCCTCTTGCATTAACATTTGAATTATAAAGAAAATTTTGAGCAACATCATTTGCATCATTTAATTCTATGGTTTATGAGTTTTCTCAGGAAGGAAAAAGGAGTGACACCATTATATCCATTGAAAGCACCAAAGAGTTTAGCCCTTCATCTTATTCTCTAATATTTTTTTATGGTTTTCTTTTCACTGAATTCTATTCTATTTTAAGATAAATCAACAAAAATTACTGAAACTCTTCTTTGAAGTGCAGTTAAATCAAAGAGTTATGCAAACGGTTATGCAAATACCTGTACCACTGGCATAACCACCACCAGTACCTCAACCATGTGAACCCATCCCATTTTTGTAGTGGTATTGCAATTGATTTAAACTCAAAGAAAATGATATTCTGAGAGCACTTCTATTTTTTTGGTATCACTTGAATACTTGAAAGTGATGTGTAGTGCAATGCAATGTCAGCCATACTATTGCTTCCCCTTTGAATTGAATGAAAGGAAATTGGAGTGAAATATGAATTGAAATGTTTGTGGAGATGAAAATGGAGTGAAAAACCATTAAAATCTCTTTTATTTAATTTCACGGTTTCTGAAACCCAGTGTTTGTAGTGAACAAAGCGTAACATAATTTGTGAGTTAAGCCTCTGCTGTTGCTATGCGTAGAGCACAGCCTGTGCTGAACAGTCTTCAGCAGAGTCTCTGAGGCTGTGCTTTAAATACGCCGTCTTTAGGCTTTTGAATGACAAAACTCGCTTTCCTTATGAATTTCAGATAACGTACTCTCGAAGAACAGTTGGGTTTGAATGGGTTTAGTATTGTGGAGTGGTATGTGTCCCCCTGTATGCCCCTCTTTGTTGCCTCTCTTCAATGTTAGCAAAGATTTGAGTGCAAAGAGTGTTAAACATTGGGAAACATAGGGATTGGTGTTTGAGTCTAATGTGTCTAATGTCTGAATACTTGAATTCCTCCATTACTTCAATACATTGTGGAAAAGGTGTCACACGTTTGAGACCAAGACTTGCTTTAAATGCAATTAACTGATTGTATTCTTGGCTCAACTCAATTGCATCAAAAGTGATTTGAGTGACCGCTAATAACTGTTAATAATCAGTGCATATATCGTGTCTTCAGAGGTCTCTCCCGAAGACAATGTGCTCTCATATGACTGTCAATGCATTGAAAGCCAGTAGTGATTGAGTGAGACTTTTAAATGCATTTACAGCTGATTCTGATTCACATTCAATACATTTGGGTTTGACTTTAAAACAGTTTTGATTGCAATCCGTTTCAATCGTTTGCCGTTTAATTTATTATTTGTTTTATTTGTCGATAATTAACTCAAATTAGAGATAATTTTATTTATATTTTCAAAACAAATCAATATATTTGAGTAAAACATATAATAATAATAATATATTTATTTTTGATATTAAAAATTAGTGTTTGTTTTGTGTCACTCATTGACCGCCAATACATTTAACGCCAAATATATTAATTATTAATAGATTTTAATAAATATTTTTAATGTTTTAAAAGTTATATATTTTGTCAAACATTTGAATCAATTAATTATTTCCTTCAAAATTATATCAATTGATTTGAAAATCTAATCGATATCTGTTTATAACGATTTATACCAACAAATAGACAACAAATTGAATTATTTTTTCATCTCAACAAAAGACATAATTATTATCCAGTAATTAGTTATTAATAATAATTCACATTAATTATCGACAAAACACAAAAAGGAGCCGACATTTGAACGACATTTCAAACAAAACGACTTAAATATTATTTTAATAATTGGAGACTAAATGTGCGAACAATTGGTTCATAAACTTTGATTGAAAAGTGAAACTAAGACTTAAATAGTGGCCAAAACTGTGGCAATCATTGTATGGATTGGTATTTGAATTTGTGATGTATTTGTTGTTAATATAATTAATAATTTAAAAGACTTGTCTTAGTGGACATCCATTTGGAGACGTTATCACAAGAAATAAGGCTTTCATTGTTTGACTCGAAAGCTATTGATATCGTAATCGGTCACCAATAAAGTCATTTAACATTTAATATAGAAATTTATATTAAATATAATATTATATATATATTTGTGATAAACATTTCATACAATTATTATTGGAATTAATAACTCTTTTATTATAATGTTTTAAGAAAAATCATTTATCCGAAAGAAAAGTCATTAATATTTGACTATTAATTAAGTCTTTTAATTTGTTTTGATTCACTTTCCTCTCATCACAAGACAAGACACAAGTCGTTGTAATTAATTATTTTAATCAATTTGTGAGGACTCGGACCTAATACCAACTCTTTTCAATACCAATCAATTGTGCGAAGAAGTGAAAGTCTTTGGAAGTGATTATTGATTTGATTTAATTGTGATTTTGATTGAAATTGAAGTTTATTTTTGTTTGAATACAATATAATGAACTCAAAATACAATTCAAATGTCGTTATATATATAAAAGTAGTTTAATTTTCAATTGATTTTTGTGCTAAAACTCAATCAAAGCCAACAAATGAATTAATATTTGAAATATCGGTCTCTAATATGTGTCTCAGAGTCTTATTCACTCCATAGGCGTCCCTTTTTATTAATGTAAGCATAAATGATAATCAAAGCGTCAGTTAATTAACAAAAATCTTGTGATTATTGCATACATTAAATGTTTAATATATTAATGCTTTAGTTTTATATACAATCCGTGGATATATCTATTATACGGATATATGTGCACCGATTTTACATAATCTATAGTAACGTATAAATAGTATATTATATATATTCCAAATATATATAAGACTTCCATCCGTTTGGCTCAGAATTTAGCGTTTAATTCAATTGTCGTTTGAGTCAAAGCCAACACCAATTCCTGTAACGGCTTTACATTTCAGTCAATAATTGTCTTCTGATTTCTCGTTTTAGGCATATATTTGCTGACGATTACTACAAATCCATAAAATTCTATAAGCGATGGCCTCTGCTATCAAAGGAATGGTTAGCAAAAACAAAATCCGATACAAAGAGGACGGCTTTGATCTCGACCTCTCATGTGAGTGTAATTTTTGCTCTTCCTCTCACTCCTTTTCTCTCTATATTTGATTCAAATTATAGTCAAATGTTAAGCAAACAAACGATCAATTGTTTTATAGTCTAATCTTTTTTATGATTCAATCGTAAACTCTTCCAAAAGATTTGAATTGATTTAAAAGATTTTTTGCAGACATTTAATGATTTATTGAAAAAACTGATCCAATGTTTAGATATTTCGCGAAACATAATAGCGATGGGTTTTCCGGCCGAAAAGTTGGAGCGGTTTTACCGGAACCACATCGACGACGTCGTCCGCTTCTTTGAACTCAAACATAAAGAAAAGTATCAGATCTATAACCTGTGCGCTGAAAGCAAACGTCGTTACGACACACAAAAATTCCAGTGCCGTGTGATTCAAAACTACGCCTTTCAAGACCACAATCCGCCGCCATTTGAACTCATGAAACCATTTTGCGAAGACGTCCACAAATGGTTGACTAAAGATAGGGATAACGTAATTGCTATTCATTGCAAGGCTGGCAAAGGACGGACGGGTGTAATGATATGCGCTTATCTGATACACGCGGGTGAGTGCGAAATAACCGACGACCAGAGCGGGACCGTTAAGATACCGAGCGCTGAGAGAGCGCTCGAATACTACGACCGCCACCGAACACACGACAAGAAAGGGGTAACGATTCCAAGTCAGAGACGATATGTCTATTATTATGAAGAACTAGTCAGGAATCGACTCGAATACCACTCAACTCCTCTCAAGTTGTGTTCCATACGATTGACAACAATTCCGATCTTCAATGGCGGAGCGTTTACTCTGATTTGTGAAATATCTGTAATTCAATTACCGAAACAAAAGTTAAAAACATATGAAATTGAAGTGAAAAAGGGCTCAAAGTTCCTGCACTACACCCTTCCCGACGAACTAATATTTCGCGGAGACATTAAAATAGAGTTCTATACAAAAGCAAAGATTAAAAAAGAAAAGATTTTCCAGTTTTGCTTCAATACGTTCTTCGTTAAGCCTCAGGAGGACCACAAAGATAACAAAGACTCAGTTAGAGATGGAAACCATTCTCTTAGTGACAAAAAGTGTTCATCAAATAATTGTTCGGAACCACCCCTTAGTAATGGTTATTCCAACGGACAGATCCATACCAATAGTAATCGCAAGTGTTTGGAACGGAAAAGGTTTGTCCAAAATTAATACTCTTTTTCTCTATTTTTAAAGAATTAGTTTTTATTCAAAACTATTGACTCAAACACTCAAAAGCATAAAACACTTGCAATTCATTTCTTAATTATTATTTGCAATTAAATTGTTTTAATCATTTCTAACAAATATCACCTCTCCTTCAGATAACATTTACTAGAATATTCTGAGTGTTTTAATATCTGATCATTTTTTTAATCAATTCTTTGATGTTTTAAATTTAAAATTTGATAATAATTGCATAAATTGTTTGAATTTCTGCCGCTTTTTATGCGATAAACCCTTTAATTCCCTAAAAACTAATGAAAATTATCTCTAATATAAAGTAATGAGAGAATCATCCAAATGTTCACATTCTATTGATTCAATAATTATTGCAAATATCGAGTGAACACCTAATTTGTGTGAATTCCCAGATTCTGTTTGATATCTTTCTGTTTGCTTATCGCAAATTGATATCAGTTTTCATTGTCTTCTCTTCAATAAAATTAGATCTGATTTTGATTTTAATAATTATTTAATAAATACATAAAATTTATTATTTAAAAATAACTGCAATTTGTGTTGAAATGATGCATCGAATTCACATTTAAAGCTATACAAGAAGTGTTAGGAATTGCATTGAGTCGGATCGCATTTTGTGTGATATGACGAACAATTTGATGGAATATCTTCACATACGAGACCCCCTTTAAAAAGCTTTGCCCTGTTTTCACCCCATCATAACTCATCATAACTTTTATGGTTTAAATCTCTGCTCTAATGCTATCAGTGATAGAGTTGAAAGTTATGTAGTGTCGGATCGTTTGGTTCTTTGGGTAGATTTGGTCTCAGAGTATTAGTTAACCCATAAGTTTGCTGAACAAAGTCTATGGAATTGGAGAACAGCATATCTGGGGTTAATGTACCGCTTCTTATGTTTCCATATTTGCGTCAATAATCGAGTTAAATGAAAATATCAACAAATTTCAAACATTCATACATTGAGTACTGAATTTCAGAAAAGCAGTCAAAATAACTGAGTTTGCAATTTATGTCTTTAATCGCACATCACATGAGAAGTTTGCCACATGTATGACACATAATCCACTTCCAATCAAACCTATCACTCGATAATATAATTCACTTCCAATTATTAAAATAAAAAAAATTGAATTTTCGTTTTTAGAGATATTTTCCTTAAAAACTATTTACTATTTTTCGTTTGAATTCTGGGAAACACTCAATACTTGAAAAAACAATTTTAAAACCTAATAAATCTTCAATTTTTAGTTCTTTACTTAAAATAAGTTATTTAATACTCAAGTCTTTTCGATATTAAAAAACAGCAAAAATAATTTTATAGACTATTTTTCGCTCAATTTTTTAGTGAAAACATTTCTCCCTTTTTTCACAATACGTTTTAATAATTAATTTAAATATAAGTAATTGTCGTATATTTTCAAAGATCTACTTTTGGATTAATATTTTCCATTAAGTGGATTATATACCTCTATATCTCTTTCATCAGATTCTTTTTTGGCGTAAAATTTTAATCATTAGTTTTGAACTGAGTTTACAATAGAATACTATTTATTGACTAAAATTGATTAAAAATATTTGTATTTAATGGCAGTAATGGCAAAGAATTGAGTTTAGTCCTGAGTAAAGACCAATTGGACAAAGCATACAAAGACAAGACTAACCGGACGTTTACTTCAGATTTCAAGGTATGAGTCAATAGAAATGAATTCCCATAAAATGTATAACACTTATAAACAAATGGGTGTTTAGGTTGCGCTCATATTTACAAAACCCGTTCACTCATATTCTCGTTCTCCGGATGTGATCCGAACTGAGAATCCGGTCAATGATGTGATGAACAACACTCAGGAAAACGGAAGCACTGATAATGACTCAGAAAACGAAACCGAAGACGAGGACGAAGACTATGACTATGATTACGATGACGACGACTCAACGGATCGGACCGCAGGTCTGACAGTTAAATGTTCTCATAATTGACAGACAATTATCTGACTCTTTCTATGGAGTCTTTGATTAGTTTTCTGTTAAACTTTTCGCTAAATGTCTCAAAAACAGTGGACATAACTGACGCTAAACTGACTAAATATTGTCTAAAATATTGTCTTTTATTTGATCCATAGGTCAGACGACATACTTATGAAAAGACATTTTAATAAAAGACTAGTTTTTTATCGTCGAATGAATTGATTTAATTCTAAATACGATTTGTTTTTATATTTAAAAAACTAATGATTGAAACGAAATCACAATTTATTTGTTTGTATCACTCGTTCGTTGAAAATCAAAATTCAAATTATTATTCAATTAATTGTTTGTTATTTTGTTTATCAAAATATTTAATAGAAAAACAAATTTTCAATTTCTCATCAAATTTCGAGTATCGAAGGCATGTACTGTCGATTCAATTGTAAAACACAATTGTTTTGAATCTCACTTCTCTTGTAATTAACGCATAGATTGTCGTATGATATGATTGTGACAGACATTTGACAGTCATTTAAATTTTCGTTTTTTAATTCACTCCTCATTTCAAACAGATATTCAAAAATTCATTTTCCATTTCGTATCAAATATTTGAAAAAAGTCTAACAATTTGTATAAAAACTTCGATTTAATTATAATATGTTATAAATAATTATAAATAATCTCTTTTTTCATTAAAATTTTCAAATTATTGAATATTTGTCTCAAATTTTCACTTATTTTTTCTTCAATTCACTCCATTTGGAACTGGATTTCCGTCTAAATGCTGACAAAAGCAACTTCTTTGTCAGCCCTGTCAGTCATTGACAATTTGAGGTAACATTTCTTTGCAGACATTTATATTAAATATTTATTGAATTTCTCGGAAAAGTATTAATAGATTTCTATTAATATAAGTCAAAGAATACCGAATTTTTTGGTCTTTTTATTGATTGACTGAAAAAAAGATATAAATAAATGATATATAAAAATATCGAATAATTTTCAATTTTATTCATTAATAGATAGAATTGAAGAATAAAACAACTATAAGGAAATGAACTGAGCACTGGATTTCCGATTCTGGGCTCTGTTTTTTGCATATTCTAGAAAAAATAGTCCAATAAATGTATCCAAATATTGCAGAATATTCTCAAAATTATTTACTTATATTTTAGACAAATATGTTGTTCCGATAAAAGACAAAATATATGTATCTTTTATCAGAAGATTACCGAAGAATTTCCTGAGAATTTGTTCCACAGATTGAGTGATAAATGAATAGAAGATGAATCGGTTATACATAACGTATAATCATTTTATTTAAATTTTTAATAACTTTAAAAAAGGTTTGTTTTGTGATACGTATTATCAATAAATACATACAGTTTTATATACACTATATTTAATGATTTGTTTTTTCTATCGAAACAAAGTTTTAACACAAAAATGTTGATTAAAAACAAAGACAACAAAAAGTGATTTGACTTTAATTAATGTTTCGGTTAATTAATAATTAATTAGATTTTAGTGTAAAAGTAATCAACAGATCGAAAGTCGAATGAATGGCACATCAAAAATATTCCTATTTTAAGCCGACTTTTAAAAAAATCATACTTTAAGTGTTAACAAAAGGGTTGACCGAAAGAGAGGTAGTCATCACTTCTGTCATTCGTTACAAAAGAGTTAAATAAAAGTAAAACTAAAGAATTGAAGCCTTTGTTATGAGACTACTATCACAATATCGATGATAACAGTCCTCTAAACAATAAATTGTCCCAAAAATGAGACAATTCGACAGAAAAACAATTTTTTAAACAAAAAATTTTGAAATTTTTTATATTTTTCTATTATTTACAGACTTATAGAGAACGGAATCGAATGAAATAAAAGAAATAAATATAAGAAATACATTTAATTATATAATTCTAATTATTTATAGAAATATAGGGAAAAGAATTTCTTTAATCGAAACAAATTTCTTTAATATTATAACAGATTTGAATCATTTGATGCACCGATAGGTAGTTTTAGAGTACTTTTAAGATGTCATTCACTAAAACAAAGTGATTATCGCAAATGAAGGTGCGTTCAGAGGCACACCATTTCTCACGTTTACTCTTATTTATAAATTTAATTGAATTGAAGGCGAAGTTTAAGATGTTTTCTGTTTTTCTTTTTTCATATATTTTTTAATTTCTGTTTCATTCGACTCAACGGTTCTGTTGTCTCATCGATGAGTTACGATTGGGGCCGAATCCACCGCCACCTCCCGGTCCTCCTCCCCCTCGAGGGCCACTATTACCAGAGAACTGATTGCGATTTCTCTGATTACCAGAAGAGCCCATTTGAGACCGATTTGGTCCCATATTTCCTCTGTTGGAATCCCTGAAGGAAGGGCCTCCTCTTCCAGTCTGAGACCTCTTCTCTTCGACATTGAATCGATGGTTATCGAAGTAAATGGGCTGACATTACAATCAAATTAAAAACATTAGTTTTAAAGCAAATAATTATTAAATCATATGAAATACCTTTTGTTTGAGGATCTGCTGAACGATATCCGGATTCTCAAAAGTAACGAATCCATAGTTCGGTGTTTTCACATTAGATCCCAATTTCTGGTTCTGTCTATTGATACGGACGTCCAAAATCTTCCCAAATTTGGCGAAAAGTTGTCGCAAATCTTCTTCGACGATATTTTGGGGAAGATTTCCAACAAACACCTGATTCTCGTCCGGGTATTGCTTTTTATCGCGGAAATCATCGTCGCTATCGTTTTGTGGTACTCTTCCGGGTGTCATCTCTCGCGACTCATTGCGTCGATTGAATTGCTGTCTGTCTCTTCTGATTCCTCTGTTCTCTTTAGGGGGTTCTCTGTTGTTAGAGGGAGGCTTTCCAGACAAAGATGAAGACGAGACTGAATTGTTGACTGCCATCGTTGGGATTGGAGAAGACTCGACCGGTCGAGTGAAAGGGGCCGACACAGGGTTAGTTTCAGACTTAACGGCGGACGATGTAAACGTTGTTATACCAGAAAATGGGGGGAAATTCGAGTTCGGGTTCTTACTGACCATATTTGCGTATGTCTTAAGTTCATTGGTCTGCGGATTGTGTGGAGAATTGGAGTTTCGGTCCACAAACTCTTCGCTCTTCAAATAGCCCTCGTCTTCGAAATTGTCGGTCGAATTCAAATCCGTTGACTTCTCTTCTGACACTTCATTACTAATCGACAACTTTTCGACATTAGCGCCGATAATCTCGTGAACCGAACCATTAGTGTTTTCATAGTATTCTGTGGCGATATTCCCAATGGAGTCGTCCCTCACATCTTTATCTTCCCTCTCCCTCTCAGATGAATCAAGTGGTGGCACTTCCGTCTTCTCAGAGCCGACATCAGTAGTCTTCTCGACCTCAGAGTACTCGTCATCGTCTAAGAAGATATCGTCCTGATATCGAAAGATGTCATTCTTCGCGTAATACTTAGTGGTCGACTGCGGCGCCAATACAAACGTCTGAAGAAATTTTCTCATCGGTTGTCCGTCGTTCGAGAGCTCACCCGTCACCTGATTTATACAAACTGTTAGTTAAGTCGACTTAAGAAGAGTTATGAGTTGACTCATACCTGAATGACAACCCCTTTGCCAATAGTCTCCATAGAGTCCACTTGTCTGATCTTCGCGTGACAGTCCTTAAAGTTAAGGGACATTATCTTCTTATTGATGTTGTCCTGTCCATAGACTGGTATAGAGACCTCTCCAGGTTTATCAAGACCACCATGCACAAATGATGAATCATCCGAATAGAATCTAATCATTACAACAACATTACAAACAGTTCTTAAATATCAAACAAATCTAAAATTGAGTCCAAATCGCAATCAGTAGTTAATTATCTGCACATTTGGTACGACTGTTGGCAAACAGGCACATAAGACGCAAATTACTTCATCATTACTACGACTCTCTAAACGCTACCAAAATGGCGGAACGTCTCATACCTGTGCAATAGTTGAGGGCCTCTGTTTAGGATTGTGTAGTATTGGCGGACAAACTCTCGACCAACCGATTGAGGCGACGGAATAGAATCGGTGTTAATATTGTTGGCATTATTGGTGTTTGTGTCCATTCCGCTGACCATTTTATCTCTAATTTAGCACTACTTCGGATCCTTTGCTTAACGAAACCTATTATCATAAAAATGGTTAGATTTCACTCAAATTATAGAAAATAAGTTTAATATAAGTCAATGATTGTCACTAATATCGATCAGATTTACTTAATCAGTCAAAGCCTGATCCCAAAGGGACCGACATATGAGAGGGCAAGTATAGGATCATCACTACAATCGAGTGCACAATCAATGCATTAGAAAATCAATGACTCATTCATGAGAAATGTCATCAAATATTAAATCAATTAAACTCTTTGTTCACTAAAATAGACCCAAATTTGCATAAAAAATGACGAAATCTGAGTCCAATTGAGTGGACATCACGTGTCTAAAGACACTGATCAAAGAAGTGAAACAATTCGCTAAATAAATACCTTTTCAACGATAATTGCATTTAACTTTTGTTGAGTTTTTAATTGTATTAAAAAACAATCGATTAATAATCGGTTAATAAATATTTAAAAATAATTTCTTTTTATGAAAAAAATGTGAGAAATAAGTAATAAATGAATTTTTAAGGAAAAAAACAGATTTCAAAAAAGTTTACTAAAAAATTGAATAAAAATTGTTTCAATAAATTATTATTTGTTTCACTAAATTAATTACTAATTATTTTTTAATTATTATTATTATTACAGAATATTATATTTGGTTTAAGATTTTAATTGAAATGATTTTAACAAAACATTGAAAGTCTGTTCACAACAAGTGAGTGAATACACCTCTCCTTATGAAAAGGGAAAACAGTTTTCAGCCTTTTTTATGGCAAAAACTAAGGCATAAAACGCCGACAAAATGTGTTCAACAAAAGCCAAACAACGCTTTTCACTCAATTCGTACGTTTGGCGACCATTCAGTCAATGCTTTCAACAAACAATTCGCTCAACGAATCGCCACTCAGTGGCAGCCATAACACCAAACACACTAAACAACACAAACTACGACCAAAACAAACACAACTCTTAAACATTACTTACATTAAACTCCGATTGATTTGTATTTGGATTTCACTCCAATTTAAGACGACTTTCAATCCATTTGTGAGAAAATAATTGAAATAAAAATAATTTACATTTAATTAAAGATTAAGTAAAATAAATGACTAGTCTTTTGAATAGTTAAAAACCAAATGAAGTGAAACCAAACACTTAATTCAATAAAATGATGAGTTGTTGAGTGCGAACATCCCTTTTATACTAATACATGTCGTCATTCATTAGTCATAATTTAGTCCCATTTTTGTGGGTTTTTGTGGATTTAACGAAAAGTACGACACAATAACATCGACTCCAAGTGAAGCCGGTTTTCAGAGAATACACTCAATTCATACAAATGTTTGATTTGAAACAATCAAACCTTTTATACGTTATTTATTGTTAATAAAAACAATGAGCGCCACTTCAACAGCAAATCCACACAATTTGCGCCAAATTTTAATGAAATTCCAATGATTTTAAAAGTTGATTAATCGATCAATCAATAACCACAATTCAATATTAAATTCACCTTTTAGTGACAATTTTACCCATAATCTAATGGAAACTAAATTATGATTAACTTTAACACTGAAACACAATGTAAACATTGAATACATTTGATGGAAAACTTTTGCAGTAATTTTATGCATTAAATACTAGTAAATGATTCACAAACATTGAATAACTATTTTGGAAAGTAAACGGTTTTTGATATTTTACAGATTTAAAGGTCTAACAAAGTAAGGCTCACTATTATTCTATTGTAGCAAAACATTAGGTCTTTGTTTCATAGGCTTTGATTCTATAAATACTTGAATTGAGGCCACGATTTGAAAGTCATTTAAATCAACTTTTATTCAAAATCGTCTCAAAAATTATTATCTCTTATATTATGGCTATAATTAAGAGAACCATTAAGTAAGTGATGTCTCACTTATTTTAATTTAATCTTTAATCAATAATTTCATTGAAAGGTTGGGAACAGCTCTTGGAATAACTTATTTAACTGTAGAACAGAGATTGTGGTCACAATTGTCTCACAAAGAAATCAGCGATAAGTTAACGGCGTTTAAGAACTACGAACTCAAAGCCCTAACATTTGTCACCGAAAAGACTGGACTCAAATCGACTGCAATTAAACAGTGGATTCCAACTCAAGAAGTAATTGAAGCGAAAATAATTTGATTTATTCTTAATTTAATTGTCTTTCAGTCGTTGGAAAAGAACTCAATTAACGTGAAGAACATTTGGAATCAATCCGTAAAAACAAGTTTTCGAGTATTATCTCAATTAAATACCAAAGATTTGGTGACAAAACTTCAACAACTAATGAATAAAACGAAATAATTGATTGAAATTCAAATTAATTTCACTTATGTTTTGCCATTAATTCAGTCATTGATTTGAATTCAAAAATTATTTATTCAAAGAAATAGCGTTTTTGTCGATAATTGTCGATAACTCGGACATAGTTTTGATAAAATTGTAAATCAATTAAAAAAAATAAAACAATTAATAGATTTTGAGACTAAATGAGCAAATTTTAATTGTATTTTAATGATTACTTAATTATAATTAATTGGTTTCCAATCAAATACTAAATCACTTCTGACACGTCTTTCCCAAAGCTATGCCTAAAACTAAAATTTGAGACTATCTTCTAATTAAATTAATTAATTACCAAAAAAAAGTAGGAATTTGGACAAAACAAACAAAACCATAATATTTGAAGTTTTGATAATTAATTGTTGTTTTTTTTGTGAGTTAAATCTCATCTGATTCTAAAACCAGAAAACTATCACTTTTCAAATATTCTATAAATTGTTGCCTAAAAGTATCAATAATATGATATTATGGACTAATTTAATCGATTTCGTCATAGTTTTAGCTCTTTCGAGGAGAGGAAGCAGAGGGCAGTGGTTAGCAAACCATCACTTAATCAAAGACCGGAATTAGAAATTGTTTGAAACGCTTTTTCTTGATTTCAATACTTTTTGTGATTCATTTAATCGGTTTAACGATAGCTCAGGAATTATTACATAAGTCATTATGATCTCTGCCCACAATCATTGGATTTAGCAATTAATCTCAACGATGACAAGTCTGTCACTTATTAGCTGATAATAGTGTTATAGGTATGTCATTGTATTAGTGATTGCGATGAATACCTGACTCTTTTCAATGAATTTTCTTAATTATACAGTTTATTCTCGATTTAAGGAAACACTATGGTGAGACCAAATTGTCTTCCTTAAATCGAATTTTCCTTAAATTGAATAATGATTAAAACCCTTCAAAATTAGCTAGATTATTCAGTATTTCAGGGATTAACGATAGAACTTAACTACCAGATTAATAATATTTACTTT
>JAQIXD010000688.1:0-22382 GCA_034699985.1 Minunthozetes semirufus | reverse complement strand
TCACATATTTATTCAAATCCTTTAATTTTCTTTCGACAAAATCTCCGGTAAAACACATTATTAATAATAATATTGTATTTATGATGTGTTTCCTATCGAGTGGTTCCATGAATATGTGATACCAATGCCTTCCTCTTCAGTAAAGAGTCTTTATTGTTCTAATCATTAATCATTGAATGTAAAGAAAAGCAAAAATTTTTATTCTTGTAATTCATTTGAATATTTGAAGTCAGAGAACATAAGCTCAAAGTCTTTGAGGCAGGAATTTTGATGTCTTATGATTACATCTAATGGACAGCCAGTAGTAGCGAATCGATTGTCTTTGATAGTGAAATAGTTGTCTTACTTATTGACTGCCAATAGTATTGAGCCAATTATTTTGTCATAGGTTTGAGCGGTCGCTCCTCTCCTCGTCGTTCACCTCAGGCTTCCATTAATCACGCATTTGATGAGGAAAACAGCGAAGACTTAGAGCTCAAAGAAAGGGAAAGGTTTGCATTGAGGACGAGCTCGCCCTCCACTTCCGACTCCAAGAATGAGAGCAATCGTTTGGAAACGGAGTATATTATGAGAACTTTTAATGATAGCGACAAAAATGACTCAAAAGATATGTCGCTCACGACTAACAACCGGGACATCTCTCAGTGCAAGCATCGGATCAGTGGTGATAAGACAACTACGCCGTCAAATAGTCGTAACATTCAGACTTCCTCTCCGAAGAATGGACACAAACCAGTGAACAAAACAATGTCCAGCGAAGAAAGTCTATTATCTGGTACCGGCTCTCTAGTGATAGAAGAGAGCGCTAGTAGTGGCGGTGAGTCTAGTCCGGGGTCAGGTATCTACAAAAACATAATCATCAATTTGGGAGGTTTAGCACCACCTGATTATAATGACTTGTCTCAAGAAATGGCATCCGATTCAACGGATCGTCAAAAGACTTTATCGACAAAAGTCAATAACATTGACAGCGCAGACATCACTTCCTCCAAGAGTCCAGACATCAAACCTAAGAAATACTGAAATTAAGGCTATTTTTATGAATAAAAACTTTTAATTAATAAAAACATTAAATAAACACAAAAGTGTTATCTACTCAAAGAGCTTTGACATCAATACACCTGAAAGTGCCGTCATTTCAAACGTCAGTCGTTCCCATCAGTAGTTCGCAAACTATTCACACAATTGTATTAAAATTTGATACAAAACTCATTGAAATTCATGAAAAAAAAACTATAACTTAATTCGCAATTCTTGTGAGAAACACATCAAACAATTCTCGCAAAAGAATATCTACTAAATTATCGAATGAAATGTTTCGGAATATTTTCGAAGAATTTTCTGAAAAATCTTCTGAAGAAAAATTATTTATGAGTCTCACGACTGATACCAAAATTATCTCTCAAAGTTTGTGTGCAATACTCAAGAAATCCTCAAAAATCTGTTGTGATTTTCAACCAAAATATCCTCTAATTTAAGGCAAAAGAATTTAATGTAATTTTCGTGAAGTTGTTCTCAAATTTGAATAATATCTCAAAACCATCGGAACAGAGATCTCGAGTAAAACACATCAAAAATCGTTGGTTTATATAATAAATAAAAATAAAATTCTCTGAAATTACAGCCATTTATAAAGAAATACATGAATTCCGGCGCAACATTTGCTCAAAAATCCCAAATATAGTCTGAAATTAAAATGTTTTGTGAGTTTTTCATAATTGATCGACGAATACAAATCTCATTAGAAATGATCGCAAAAGATATAAAAAGAGAGAAAACAAACATTGAATCTAACGATGAAATGTAACGAAAAAACTGAGTCAACACTCACTCAATGATCAAAAGCTAAGAAATGGTAAATGATTTGCACCCAAAAGGCATTGAATGAGAGGACGGGTATAAGAAATTACGAGCAAAAGTCAACAAATATCACGTTTCTCCCCATAAGAGTGTCTAAAACACACTGAGATAGAGAGAAAAGGTTCTATTGTATTGATCCATACATACCAGTGCTCTCTCTGCTCATCTGTTTCTCAGCGCTGGGCTCTCGGCACAGTCATCACTGGCTTCTCACAGCTCTTCCTTTTATTGATTTGTCATTTACAGCAACGGATTGAAATGATACCAATGATAGCAGTCTTTCATTCTTTGGTTTTACACTATTCTCATCGATATAGCCATACATAGCGATGACTTTAACACAAGAACAGCCATAAGAATAGATCCCTTTCCCCTCCGTCTCCTTCACTTTTCCTCTCTATTCTTGAGTTCGATTTTGATTTTTCCACTTTTTCTTTGACTCTAAAATCAAAAACCGTTTGTTTTTTGAACCTAAGACAGGGCTATGACTCGGAATGACTTACAAATAAAATCCAATACCGATATCATTGCCATAAGAATAGTGTTTAACACAAAATTCTTGTGTAAAGAAGTATTTGATAACTATTTGTTCAAAAAAAAAGAAAAATAATTGAATAAAATTATAACAATTTGTTGAATAATTCAAATGTTTTTTATCATTAAATTTGAAGCTTTTCTTCTGAACGACAAAAATCTCTTTTCAAATGTTAGGCATATGTTTGAGATATAACTGATTTTAAACACAAATTTGATGTAAATATTGTTTCGGAAGAAAATTATTAATAATTCAGAGTCTTTTGAAATCTAAGTCAAGAAGTTTTATAAATATAAGACTCTTATAATTATCGAGATTATTGTTTTTCAACTGTTCTAGGCTTTAGACAAACACAAAACTAAAGTCTCAATTATTTGTTTTTTGGAACTTTTATTAAGAATTTTAATTAATTAATTGTTTTTTGTAAAGTTTATCATGAAATTCATAATGTTATCTTGTTGAAATTTGGCTAATGGAACGCACAAATGTCTCCCTTCCCTACCATGAGTTCATTGAATGTTTAATATATGAAAAATCAAATAAAAAACTTTATTATTGAAAAGTAATAGCAATTTATTTAAAACCTGAATACCGGTGCTTTCACAGGAGAATGGCAGTGCTCAGCCTACAAGCAAACACCTGAAACCTTTTTTGATTGAAACTATAAAGTGATTGAATACAATTTGGTTGGCGTTAGAGACCTTTTTTTATGAATGATTGAGTTATTAGACTTAAATATTGAAATATCTTTTTGAGATCATATGTTATGATGAGCTGAGAACTGCACCAATCAATCACTCGACACCTTCTTTGCGTAACTCAAGTCAAAGAACTCTCCGGCCGTTCATATAATTCAATCAAAGCCTTAATTTCAATCAATTATTGGGAATAAAGTCTGTTTCAGAGCTCATCTCATCATTTGGTCGCATGAGGTGTGAAAATGAAATAGCGGTGACCGGAACGGCACTGTTATCCTAATATCATCTATTAATCAATTGAGTGACCTCTCGATCAATAACACAATATTCCAATAAAACACTACATATTCATTGAGTTAGGAATGTTTGTCGCACTTTAATCAAAGCATATATTTATTCTGCCCTCTATTTTGTTGTGATTTACCAATAGTTTTGAAAATTCATTTGCCAATGTATTAACAAGATGCTTTTTTACCGCATGTTTACAAAAATTTATTCTATTTTTAAAACATAAAATAAGACATAAAATGATTCAAATTTTGTTAAACAAATAATTTATGCAAATATTTTGTTTTAAAACTTTCTCTAAAATTGAGTCAATCTTTAGAAAAATAGTTTTGATTCGAAAAAATACATTAAATAATATATGAATTTATGGCACAGAATAACAAACTTTCCAAACGATTGGTCTTAAAGAGGACTTCCTTAACAATAGTGACAAATGTGACAAAAATTAGGAAAACGTGCCGTAAATATAACCATAAAAACAGAGATTCAATTGTTTTTCCTATTATTTCGATTTAATGTCAATATTTTGAAGACAGCCATCGCTAATCTGATCCAATATAGGACTGTGCACTTCGTGACAATTCTCATCAGAGTCATAAATAGGCTTCAGGACAGTTTCCCCTTCTTTTATTTTCCCCCCTTAAACCTCTAATTTCGAATTAATCCCTGCTTTGGTTATCCCTGATTTCAAACAAAGTTGTATTTCATGTGAATTAAAATCAGAATATTTTCCCAAAACTTGTTTTGAAAAGTTTTCCATTGAAATAATGCCCAAATCGATAGCCCTTCCCATTAATGTCATTCATAATTGCAATAATAGTTTTCATTTGAGTTATTATTTAATAAATTTATTGATGTTTTCGGCACTCTTTGGACAACACATAAGACATAAAATTATTGCATTAATGAAGACTATATTCCTTAGGCTTTCACTCAAATACCGGCCCTAATATGTGAGTCGTTTTTAATACAAGTCATAGAGTTCTGCAAAAGTTATGCAATGAATTGACGGCTTATATTGAATCGCATTAATGTCTGTCATCAAAGTCTGTGCGGTATTTCATCCCAACTGTTAACTCGTTTAATGTCTCTGCCATTGGCTTCCACTCGACTCGACTCTACTCTTAGCTCTTTTATACTATAAGTTTGTTCTTCGACTAAATTGATGTCTATTTTTGTTTATTTTTTATGAGTTTGTGTTTAAGTCAATTGCTTTTAAGATTAATCGCTATTTGATCGCAAAATTTCGTATATTTTCTAATCTTTTCCTCAAATACTTCGACTAATGTTGAAATTCTCCAATTAATCGAGGGATGGGCTCAGAATAGGACAGACTTTCCAGTTAATGAATGCCAGAATTTTCGTGAAAAAAAGTTGAAAATTCAATTCACTTAAGAATTCATTTTTATGAATCAAATGTAAACTCAAAACAAAATTATTTCGAAAATAGTAATAAAATGAAATTTCTTTTTCAGAGTTAACTCAATTTCTTCAATAAATTCAATTAAATTAAAGTATTTTTTGTTGTAAAACATTTGAGTCATTTGAAAACAGGATTAAAAATCGATTATTTGTTCAGTATTTTTACCCGGAATTCAATTCAAAAGATAAATTTTGCTGAAAATCGGTGCACGTCTTGACTTTTGAGCACAGAATCGAGTGGTTTGTAGGAAATTAGGTACCGGTTATCGATTTTTCAATTTTCAAGATACAGTTAAGTGATCTATACTATGATCAAATCATATATCTATTCAACTAGTTTTTAAAAATTTAAATGTAAAACATATATTACCTCCGAGCATCATATCATGTTATTTTGATAATTCTGTGAATTCTATAACTTACAATCTATAGAATCTAGGACCTAGATTCTAGGTGATAAATTGATGAAGTTATGACATCTATTGTACAGAATAAAAGTGAAAAGTTTGAAATGAGATAATTTTGTAAAAAAATTGATGTAATTTATTAATTTAATGACAAAAATATTATAGAAATACAAAATCTATGATTAAAATACTTCATTAATTGATATATATTTATAATTTGTTAAATAAGGATTAAAAATTGACATTTAATTGATATTTTGGTGACTTTTATGCCAAACCAATTGACTCCAAAAATAACTGTTGGATAATAGAGCTGAAGGATGTCTTATCGACAAAAGGATTGGCCTCCATATCACCGCCGGCCACCAATTCGGGTAACGGATCGTCAACCATAAACTGATTACGTTTTCCTTTAAGAGCGTCTGAGTCGGGATGAATGACCCGTCGATTCTTCAGTTTTTCTCTACGTATCCTTTCTCTGCGTATTTTCTCCTGAATAGCACTGTTGGGTAAACCGAACTGTCGCTCATCTCTATTATCTGTGTTATCAAAGTCTTCAGATTCTTCTTCTACTACTACTTCTCCTTCTTGAGGTAATTCAGAATGAGTTGATTCGAACTGACCCTCTGGTCCTTCCATCTCTTCTGGTTCTATTGAAGTCTGTCGGCCAGTGTTTTCTCGTTTTGAAAATCCGGTCTCTGTATCACTGATTCTCGTGGGTCTCCCCAAAAACACAGGCCTAAGACGCTGAGATCCAACCGGATCTGAAGAGTCGCCGTCAGGACCAGCTCTTCGATTTCTGAACGTCAATGGTAAGCATGTGATTCCAGAGATGGTAACAAAAGTCGATAAAATCAGAAAAAGAAAATTCATTTTCTATAAAATTCTTCTCAAAAAGAGTAAACAGTTTCACAAGAATTACAAATAAATTCTTATTTTATAACAATTTTTGTCTAAATTTAACACAAAATATGAGTTTATTTCGATTTTCAATTGAATTGAATTGAAATAAAATACTTTGTTAGAGGAAAGGCTCTCATCTTATCTGTTGTTCACTTATTAGTGAATGTCTAAAGATTAAGAAGTGATGTCCGGTTCTCTCTAATATACGGATCAGAAGCAGTAGTTCTAGTTTTAGTGCTGACCCTTTTCTAGTGATTGACACCAAACACTTATTTACAAAACATATTGCAATCGAAATACCTATTAATGCGATTTGGGTCAACCCAGTGGTCAGTTGGAAAGCCTATGAAATAGGATCTTAAAATCGGATGGTTTTGAAATGAAAAATTATAAATTAATGACAAACAAGATTAAAAATTATCAAAAATTAAGCTCTTGTAAACTCAATTTTATAATTAATTAATTCAATAAATTGAATTCATTTAAATAATTTGATTGAAATAATAAGAATATTCTTTACTTTCATTTCAAATAAGTTTATAAATAATTTTTAAGAAAATTAATTAATTTTTGTGTGACTTTCACGTGAATTGAATTTTAATTATTTGTCAGACTTTTGAATACTTCTCCAGAAATGTCGAAGAAAAAGGCAGTTTCCAACCCGCAGGCTATCATTCTTGACATCGACGGTACCACAACTGACCGACACTTCTTTACACAGACAGTGACGCCATTAATTAAGAGTAGTTTTGCAAACTTTTTAAACCAGACGTACGATTCCTCCGATGTCATAGATTTGATCCGAAAACTGAGAACTAAAGCAAAATCGGGCGATGTATCAAAAATGCCTAAAATAGTGATCGGGAGTAGAGAACAGGTGATTAGTTCGGTGGTAGACAATATCAGATGGCAAATAAGAAACAAGATTAAGACATCGGAATTGAAAAAAATTGAGCTCTTGTGGTGGATGTGGGCCTACGATAACGAATTGTTTGAATTTCACATCTATGACGACGTCTCTCCCAATCTCCACATTTGGAAGACTAAGTTTGGTATCAAAATCTATACCCTTTCCGGAGCGATGTCTTTGGCTCAACAGCTGTTGTTTGCGAAGACAACTCACGGAAACGTTCACTCATTAATTGACGGCTTCTTTGACTCATCGCTCGGTTCGAAGACAAACCCTGAGACTTATAAACTTATTTCCGACAGAATTGGTGTCGAAGTCAGCAAAATCTTGTTTATTACCGACGATCCCAAAGAAGCGAAGTCAGCGATCAGGGCTGGACTTTTGTCTCTAGTGATTAAAAGGCCCGAAAATGAAAGGACAGACCAATACCCAGATATACCCAGAATTGAATCGTTTGGAGAATTAAAGTTCTGATTTCAAACTCAAATCAATTTTCAAATATTTTATTGAATTTTAATATCAAATAAACTTTTTATTGAATTTTATTAACAAAACTTTGATTTAATTATTGTTTTAAAAGGAATTCATTTGAAAAACAATTACTGAAAACAAAGTTTATTGGAATGAGTGAACAGTCCTCACAAAAACAAATTTGCCTTAAATATTGTGCACAGCCTTCCGATTGCTTAACCATTATATTAAATATCAATTAATTTATAATAAATTTATAAAAAGAGTTTTCAAAAAACATTTCACTAAAACTGTACTCAACTCTTAAATACAGTTTTCAACAACACTTTGAAATCCTTGTCCTCCGAAACAACTCTTCCCATAAAATAGGTTTTGAATTAATATCTTAAAGAATGGATCAAATTATTTTCTTTAATAGAAACTGATCCCACAATTAAGAACTATTTGTCTGAGTTTGGGATTGGTTTCCGTGTTTTTGAATGAAGTACTCGATCTCCAGCTCTTTGAGGTTTTCCTCCAACATATGCAACTCATCGTATTTGTGTGCGTCTCTCGCCTGACGGATGTAGTTCCGGATGATATTGATCTGTTGGAGCATTGGGTCCATAACATCGCCGCTCGCATTATCTTCTTTTCTTTTGTTTGATGCGAACTCTGGATTCCAGCCGTCATCAGGAGATACAACCACTTCGTCGCCTCTATTCGGCTCAGAGTAAGTGTTATTTACTCTGATTTGTTGCCTTTGAGGGGAGGAAGACATCCTCTTCTGCTCTTCGAGTGCTAATTGTTTTTCTATTTGAATCCGTTTCTCGATTTCGAGTCTTCGCTGTTCCTGAAGTTTCTTTAACTCTTCTTGAGTGGGAAGTGTTGGCAAACCTAACATTGTTTGCCTCAAGAAGTTCGTCACAGAAGAACGGATCGAATTCTGCAATTGAATCTGTTTTTGTTGTGGGGGCCGTTCCTCCTGAGTGCCCAATTGGGCTATTTTTCGACTGAAGATCAAAGAATTAATACAACAAATGGATCAAATGATATCTAATACCTATAGCTGTCCACATCTTCGGCTAATTTTGTTAATTTAGTCTTCAATTCGTGAGCGTCTCTCAGATTGTAATTGGTTTCACCCAAACTATGGGTCAAATAATCATCACTTTTGAGATAAGAATTGCATTTTTAGGGAATACCTCAATGAGTCACACATTTGGAAGAAAAGTGGGGCCAACCTCTCAATCTCTTTCACCTTTTCTCTCATTTTATCATAAAATTGTGTTAAAATAGGTTTCGAGACGTTGTCCTCAATTTGTTGGTCCCTTCGGTTGAGTAAAGTCTTGCAGTCTTTGCAGACTCTGATATGTGGATCACCGCTAGAGTTAACAATTGATAAGAGACTGCTAGCACTTCCTCTTCGGCTAAGATTAGTCTTTGGAAGTAATGAAAGACTGCTTCCCTCTAAATTCGTTGGACTTATGAGTTTGCCTTCGATTAAGAGTTTTAGGAATCAATTAGAAGATAAAACGATTGGAAGTAATGATAACATACGGGCGTAAACAAAGTCCAGGAATTCGGAACATCTGTCACACATTATTCCTCCGCATAGTCTGCAGTGGTGTCGCCTTCGGGACAAATTGAAGCTTTTGGCGCAATTGGGACACAGCCTGACGTCGTCATCATTAGCCCACTGAACGACACTCCTCTCATGGATTTTACGTTTCTCCGGATCTTTCGGTGCGTCGGTTATCAGTTTGTCTAATCTTATGAGCAGTTTATTGGTTTCGATGACATACCGCTCAATACGTGTGTCGCGGATTCGCCGAAAGTAATCGAAGTGATTACGGCTCTCACCTGAGGAACAAATGTAACATTAGATTCAATCAGATCTGAGTCAGAGTTGTATTACGAACCGATTCTCATCTGTTGCCTCCAGTGCTGTACATAAGACTTGTTAGAGGTTGTGGCCAATGATTCGGTGCTGTCATCGAAGGAGGCAGTGCTGTCATTCTTCAATATCCTCTTTGTCTTATTGAGGAGGTCTTTGAATTGAGATCCGAAGATCTGTTTGCTTTGATTTGCATTTGAAGTGAACTCATTCTTATGGTTTGTCTCGAAGTGTTCTCTCAATTCATTGATTGTCCTAAAGTCGGAGACACAAACTGGACATAAGAGGCCTTCTTTAACAGCCCCCTCTTGAGCTCTATTAGACTCTTCGTCAGAATCTTCGAAAGGATTGGACATAACGGCGATCGATAATCAACTGATTGAACGCCAATTAAAGTCCATTTAATGGGTGTTTAAACCCAAAAATGTAAACAATATTTCACTCAATAAACACAACAAAACATTTCACTCAAAATACTTAACAAATATTACGTTCAAAATATAAACAAAATTTTAATTTGATTTTTACTGTAATTCATTTGATTTTATGATTAATTTCAATCAATTAAATAAAAATACTGTAATTTAAATATTGATTAAATTAAACAGACCTTAAAATAGGTTCAATCAAAGTTTGTATTCAATATTTTAAATACTTTTATGAAAACATTGTTTATGTCATAATTAGTTACAGTTTTTGGAGAAAGTATTTTGTTATTGATTTCAATTACTAATAAACACATGTTTTTCAGAAGATATTTGATCCAAAATTATCTCATTTTTACCACCAATTAATCGTGTGTTCAATTGATTACTCCTTCAGCTAATATCAATTGATTTAATCGACGATTTGTTTCAACTGTTTTAAGTTTATCTGATTTTTTGCCACAAAATCCAAGTCTTGCGCCCGAAATGGCCGGTGTTTTGTTTGAAGACATATTTGACGTGAAGGACATCGATCCCGAGGGAAAGAAGTTCGACAGAGTTAGTCGACTCCACTGCGAGAGCGAGTCATTCAAAATGGACCTCATATTGGATGTGAACAATCAGGTCTATCCCATCGATTTGGGCGATAAGTTTCGTCTGGTTGTGGCCTCAACTCTACGCGAAGACGGATATCCCGACGACGGCGAATGGAATCCCAACGAATCGACCTCTTCTCGCGCCGACAGCTTTGAGTACGTTATGTACGGAAAGATATATCGGATCGAAGGCGACGACGGACTGTCCGAAGCCACCCGTTTGGCCGCTTATGTCTCCTTCGGGGGACTCCTAATGCGACTACAGGGAGACCCCAATAATCTTCACGGATTTGAAACCGATAAACACGTCTACCTTCTGATGAAGAAGTTGGCCTTTTAGTGGACATCACTTCAAACATACCATTCATTTAACTTTGATTTCAATCACTTAACGAATAATAAGTTTTCTATTAATTGAATATAAATTTGTTTTCTTTTCGACAAAACTTTTATATATTTTTGAGTAAATATTTTCATTCATTCATTGATTTGTAATTCAATTCTTCAGAATTTCAATCAATTGTTTAATAAATCAAAAGTTTGGCAAAAAATTGAAAACTTTTGGTTAAAAATCATTTAATTAATAAATTATTTGAAACATATTTGAAAATTAACGAACTTTTGCTAAAGATCTTCACTTTTTGTCCACAATTTGATACAAAGTTTTGTTAATCTTAAGACTTGGAGACAAACAGTTGACATAATGTGTAATCTGTTCTCATATCTGTGTTGCTGTTGTAAAACGAAGACATCGGACGGAACGGATCAGACGAATGTCATGAAGAAGTTAATGAAGTCACAAAAGAGCGCTTCAGAGACCAAATATGGAACTGATTGGGAATCAAATCTCATACGGTTTAAGAACATGACACCCGAAGATATCGCGGATTCTATGGTCACTAAACACATAGAAATCGAAGAAAGGGAATACACTTCGCAAATGGACTTCTATCGGACTGTCGGTCTAAAGTGTGGCTTCGAATTTGTCTCCGAAGAAAATATAGGAAAGGGAGGGTTCGGCGAAATATTTAAGATTCGGGAAATAAATGGCGGAGAGATTCGCGCCTTGAAAATAATGGCACTCAAACGCAAAGATAAGTACAGCGAATCCCGTTTTGCTGCCTTCAAATGTGAGATATTTTCGCTTCGGAGGAATGACCACAAAAACATCATTAAATTGTTCGACCACTTTATGATCAGAGACAGTCTCTCTTTCATGATTCTGGAGTACGCTGCCGGCGGTGACCTTAAGAATAGACTCAAAGACAGATACCAGACCACAAATAAGGCTTTTCCCGAAGATGAGGCTAAAAGATATTTCGCGCAAATATGTAACGCAATGTTCTCCGTTCACAGGAATGGTATAATTCACGGGGACTTGAAATTAGAGAATGTCCTCATCCAAGTGGACAGCAATGGCGTTGAGACCATTAAAGTGACTGATTTTGGCTGCGCTCGAGTGGCCTTCAAGGACTCCACGGGAATGGTGGCGCCAAATAAAGCCATCGGAACAGTTATATGTATGGCTCCCGAACAGATCCGTGTCTTCATTTGCGTTAATCTCAATAAACCATATCTTCTGAAGAAAAAACGGGCGAATACTTATAACCCCTTCCGGAGCGACATTTGGGGATTAGGAGTCTTACTCTTCCGTATGCTGTGTTTCGACTATCCCTTCACATACGATAAGCACAATACGGTTAAAACCATTGTCCCGATGTTGAGGTCAATGAAAAAAGGATTCAATGTTCCAAAAGAGGTTAAAATATCGGATTCCTGTTTGGATCTCCTGAAGAGTCTCTTAGAATACGACAAAAGCAAGAGAATAGACATTCAAATCGCTATGACTCACAAATGGCTCATCGATTGTCCGGATTTGGATAAAGTTTAACCAAAAACAGACAGATATTCAACAAATGGACAGACTTTTCATTTTATCTCTTTATTCGTCAAAACAATCGATAATTTGTTTTACAATTCATTCAAACAATTCTTAAATCAATAAATTTGTGAATAAAATGACTGAAAATATATAAAACTTTTAATTAAATGAAAGAAAATAATGTCTTAGAGTTCGGTCTTCTCTGCCTTTTGTGGCGAAACGACACTCTCTTTGCGAAGACTTCCGTTTCTGTCGTATTTGAGGAGAGGTTTTGTTGCCATTAGTGAGATGTGTTCAATAAAGTGTCGGACAGTCCTCTTTCCCATATATCTATTGGGGGTATATTTGTCTGCGGCGGACAACCAATAAATGGTCGGATATTGCATTGTTTTGAACGGTTTGTGGATCTCATTCTTCGTGACATCGATCTGAAGGATATCCAGATTTGGTTCGTCAACCAATTTCTCGCCCAATCTTTTCCAGATGGGAAGCGCTTCCTTGCAGTGTCCGCACCACTCGGCGTACATCATAATAAACACGTCTTTCGGGTTATTGATGACCATCTCTTTGAATGTCTTTCCGACCACTTCTTTGACAGCTCTGTTACTGTTGTCAGGAATGGGTTCGCTCTTAATGTGTGGAATCAGTTTTCCTTTCTTGAACTGATCGACGAAAGCCTTGAGTGAATCAGTGGTCAGTTTCGTGTCCAACATATAACGGGTTATGTTTTTGTCCTCAACGATGACAATGGGTTCGGTTTCTACCCTTTTCTTCCAATCAAATTCAAATCCGTGGTCTAAAAGTCTATTATTGAACTCATCGGAGTCCGAAACAACGAAAGTGATGTCTTCGTGGTCTTCAGAGACGGCGTCCAATCGGTTGCGCCAATAGTTTGCCATCTTTTTGGCCGCCGATGAGTTGAACTTATAGTAAGCGATAACTATCGGCCTTTTAAAGCCATACTCATTGGCATCGGTTCTGTGATCCACTTTTGCATCGGTGAGGACACAGACACAGCTTGTGATCAACAAAATTGATGTGATTAAAGACATTTGAATTGAAGGCAAAACAGAAATTGGTTTCAAACGAGTCTTTCAGACAAATCTTTTGCTACAAATCATCAGACGATTGGTGTCTTAGAAGACAACTTTTCGCAAACACTATTACAGTCTTAAACTTTTTAGGGTTTACTCAAATTCTAGACCCTTTAGGAGGTCCTCAAAAAGTAATCAATTGTTAATTTATTGGATACCTATTGTGTAAACTCTTGTAAACAATTGATTAATGTTTAGGCAATGGATTGTCAATAATCTATCAAATATTTAACTGTTGTTATCCGGATTCCGGACCAATGTTTACATAACTTAAAAACTTATATAATCCCTGAATCTGTCACTTATTGTCACTAATAGATGTCAATTGTCTCTGCCCTTATTTGTCTCTGCCCAAATGTGTGCACAGTTTGTCCGTAAATGTTATCTTGTTAATTTCAAATTGAAATTTTCAATCGATAAATAATGCTTACAAATAATGCATGAATTAAATGAAAATTTATTTATTGCATAAAATATTAGACTTTTTTCAAATAGTTTTTAACCGTTTGTCACAAATAATGCATTAATTATCTCCAGAAGAATGCCGACTAAGAAAAGCTCAAAACGTGTGAACAAACCAAAGGCTGTCATTCTTGATGTCGACGGCACAGCAATTGACATCAAATTCGTGGATAAGACATTATATCCATTAATTATGAGTAATTTTCAAAGATTTTTGACCGAAATGTATGAATCTTCAGAAACGAAAAATCTTATCAAAGAATTGAGACAAAAAATGACTGAAAATAGGGCAATGCCTTCAATAGTGGTCGGAAATAAGGAACAGGTGGTTGTATCGGTGACCAAAAATATTCGGTGGCAGTGGAATCACGGAACTAAATCTATAGAGCTCTTGTCTTTCATTCTGTTGTGCTGGTTGTGGGTCTACGAGAACAACCTTATAAAGGCACAGATCTATGACGACGTCTCTCCCAGTCTTCACAATTGGAAAACCAATGGTATAAAAATTTACACATTTTCGTCGGCAATACCATTGGCTCAGAAGATGTTGTTTGCGAATACAAATCACGGAAATGTTCACTGTTTAATCGAAGACTTCTTCGACACCACATCCATCGGTTCTAAGACAGACAATAATAGTTATAAACTAATTTCAAACAAAATCGGTGTCGAAGTCAACAAAATAATGTTTATTACAGACGATCCCAAAGAAGCGAAGACAGCGATCAGTGCAGGCCTTCAGTCAGTGATAATCAAAAGACCAGGAAATGAGGCGACAGACGAGTACTCAGACATTCCTAGAATTAAGTCTTTCAATGAAATTAAGTTTTGATTTAAAAATTCAATAAAATCTCAAATATATTAAGAATTTTAATAAAAATAAACCTTTTGTTCAATTCGTGGAAACAATAGTTTTACCACAAGATCTAAATGTTTTCAATTATTTCTAACTATTCTTAGCTATTCTGTGCAAGAGTTGTCCAGTACAATATGAGTTATCAAGATCTAATAACTCTTTCATTGGTTAAAATCAATTAATATTTGGATATTTTCTTTAAATTTCATATTTATTTGAATTAAAAATAGATTTAATGTAAATAATTATAACAATTTAATGAGTTATTCCACAAAATGACCTTTTCTTTCATAAAACTTAACTGGAATTTCATTCCATCATTTCTTAAGCCAAGATTTACAGTAATTTCAAAGATTTGGTGAAATATTTTACAAATGATTTTTGATTTAAAACATTGAGAGACGAAAAACGGTAAACATTTTTAATACAATTATTATATAAAAACAAATTCTTATTTACAGTAAAAATGAGATATAATTTAGTGATAATTCAAGAGCTGTCGTAATCTGTTTGAAATTGTGGCGATTTTCTGAAGTCGAGGCCAGACATGACTCCGTTGTCGTGAGGAACGGCCAGACTTGTGGTATTAAACGAAGAATTGAAGTTACACTTTGAGCAATACCTCCTAAGACCTGAAGATGGCTTCGGCCTAATGTACTGACACTTCATTATGAAACCCAACTCATCCTTGACTTCAGTACAAAGCGATTGCTATAATAAAATGGGTAATATAACCATGGTTAATATTTTATCTCAAAGATTGCCACTATAGTGCCCCCACTATAGTAGAGAAAACAATTTCATTAAACTAAAAGTTGAAAACTATTGAGAAAAGGAATGAAAAGCAAATATTTTCAACGGTTTTCCCAAAAGTAAGGGAAGAGACGAATGAAAGACAAATAAAAGACAAATAAAAGTCATTTTTTTCGATCAAAAAATAAAACTGAAAATTGAATTAAAGTTTTTAACTCTTGAGAGACATTTCATGACTTACTCTGGATTTCTGCGCGTTTTTCTTGGATTTGAAGAAGAACTCAAACATTGCGGTAAACAAAGCCAGAGCTAAACCTAACATCAATACGACAAACACACCGCCAATGTTTTCCAGACCGAGTGGACTGGCCTTTCCTTCTTTGTTGATCTCGTCTCTAATGCAGGTAAGGCCCGGACTCTTCCACCACTTGTCGTAAATCATTTGTATCTCTCCCTTCTCCTGGAGTTCGAGAATGGCCAAAGAGATCCGGTCCTTCCATTGAGAGCCTAGAATAGAATAGAGCACAGAATAGACATAAGAAATCAGTCATAAAAGAACCAATCAGTGCAAACGTCCGACAGATAGACAGCTATTTATATAAATTAATACTACTATCGAAACAAATACAATGAAATGGAAATCATTAGAGAATAGAAAAGTAAAACACAAGTGAAGGGAAAGCCTGTCATCAGTTATAAAGAGAAGTGAATCAAAGCAAATGAAGACTAAACAGCACTGACTGCAGACAAATGGAGTCCCAATTCTGGACTCAAAGCCAGTCGGAGAACAATATTATGTATCGAAAACATATGAATCGAAACAATTCTCATCGGATTTCACTTCGAAGACATGATTTACAGTATTTTAAGTACAGACTAAAACAAGTGAACAGAATCTCATGCCTATAGAGTCGGAAGGAATGGCTGGTAATCACTAGAAATTTATCTCCGGTTTCGTAAAAATGTTTTCTCACCAGAGATTAGAGGACAGGGTTTGCAAAATGCATTTTAATAGCAATGAATTTCACATTCAATTTGAATACTTCCCAACGAGGGATGTGCTCTAATATCAGACTCTACTCTTGAATATTAATGAAATCAAAGAATTTACAGAATAAATCAGAATTAAATTTAGCAACTAGGTATAACTAGTAGCTGGTATAAGCTCTTGCAACTGTTAAAGGAGTATTATATTGAAATATTTGGCAAAATAATGCTATTATTGAATATTTTTTTTAAAGGATTCCACAATTATTTTCAATCATAACTTTTATGGATCTCTTGTGAACCATATATTAAAACTGATGGATAGGATAAAGGGTTTTATTATACGTTGGGTGAAAAGTGGGAGAGAATTACTCTTTGAGTTATTGTACGGCAAAAGGATCGGCTTATCTTCTCTCTGCAGCCAATCAATAGACCAATAGTTCTGAAGACAAACACAATGTATTGAATCGAAAACAATAAATATATTATACAACGGGTTATAACCATATTCTTCATGAGATGTTCGCATTTATTAATCGATATCTGAGCGAAATTGTCAGACAGAGGCCATTCAATCAGAAGAATATGGAAGAGTAGGTCTCAAAGAGCGATGAAAGATGAGCCACTTTTGTCTTTTTTCAATTTCATAAGACAGAAGACATTCGGAAAATAGCGAAGAAATTAATTGAAAAATTTGGTTCGCAATAATCCGGACTGAAATAGGCTTATCTCAGAGGGGAAAATGCCATGAAATTCATTGATTCATTACTTGCTAAAAAACAAAAGCCTCGCTTAACAACTATATCGAATTAAGGCGACCAAATGAGCTTGGCAAATAATTTAATTCTAATCTAACACATGTTTACATTAATTAATAAGTGATTTATTTGCTTAATTTCCAATCAAAATATTTACTCAAACAATATATAAATATATAAAACAAACATTAATTACGAAAAAGTCAGTGAATTATTGCCGACAGTAATGGGAAGTGCGGAATGAGAGAAGGATTCAGTGAATGAAAGGACGGCTACAAATGGTATCCATTAATGTCTTACAACAAAACTCCTAAATATTTAATAGTTTACCAGAAAATAGTGACACAAATGAAATACAATAATATGTTTGTCGAAGAAATGTCACAAAACTTTCCGATATTTTCGCCAAAAATATAAATAAATCTCAAGAAATAAGAGTTTATTACTTCAGCCAACAAATAGCAGTTAATTTCTATTTGGTTTCGAGTAATCGATATCATCCCAAAAGTATTGGTATAAATCCGATCGTATTGTCAGCGAAAGATTGGCTCACAATGTGAACGAATAGCCCATAATAACCGGCAATCCTTTGCCTAAGAACTGAGTTTACTTATAAATTGGATTGTGTTGTATCTTATCTTCTGCTGCCATAAGAAGTCTCTTTGAATTGTATTTTAGGATTATTTGTTTCAGTGAAACGAAAAATTCAATTCAAAACCTTTTTGTTAAACATTTTGTTTCCAAAGAATTCAAACAAATATTCGCAAAGATTTTCGCTTTTATTTCCGCACAGAATATCTGATATATCCCTCGACTTCAACAAAATACTTACATATTCTTCATCAGCAAAAAACACTCTGACATTAACCTCAATGAGAGATAAGAGAGTGAAAGCAATGTTAAGAACTTTCTTAAGTCTCTTCACATCTCATTCCCAGTCATTGATATTTATATTTTAGAGGAATTCCTACGTTTTAAAGGCAAGTACTGATGTGAGCCATAATTTATTGGACAAACATTTGGCACATTTGGACGACACATAAAATAAATGATACGTTAAATCTACTATCGATGCCTTAAATCTTAATGTTTGGGTTCAACTAAAATCTCCAAAACTATAAAGTTGTGTATTGCAGTGACAGCGCCTTTTCAATGCGATCTTTTGCACATTCCATCCCTTTCTTATAGTATTTCCATTCAAAAGCTAAAAGACATCTCTTATAATGTCATTCAGAAGAATATTCTTATATTTGAACGAAAGAAAAATAATGTGATTTTAACGGAATATTCAAACATTTCGAGTCAAAAAATATGACCAAATTACTGCAAAATAAGTCATTTTTGGAGCAAAATTTCCCCAAATGTTTCCAAAATGATCCAGAATTTTCATTTAAAATAGATTAAACTAGAAATTGAGTCCTCATGAGTTTGATTTATGTTTTAAATCCTTAGACAAAAACAAATAAAATTCATTTGAAAACATAAAAGATTTGAATATTTCAATGAAACGAATGAAATAATGAGCGAAACCAACAAAAAGACAAATTTAATGATAAATTAACTCAAAATTCAAAGAGAAGTCAAATGAAAAATATTTCAAACAATTATCAAATTGAATGTCATTTTTGAGTCATTAATCAGAAGCCAAACAAAAGTCTAATTCTTTTAAACATTTCTTAAGTGAAAGAAAATTCATGAAAAACCAAATTCAAGTGAAAATTACCTACAAAAGTGCCCACAAAAAATGTATCAAGCTCATTTTGCATTAATCAAAGCGATAAAGAGTGAAAACAAACCCATAGGCGTTGCGATTCCATAACCCTTATTGTCGAGAAGTCCTCCAATTTGTGTCAAATTGCAGTCTCTTTGGACCATATAGTCTAACATTGTCTACAAGTGAACAACAAATCCATTAACAACTGATTCTGATCTTAAAGACAAAGTAAATTCCGAACCGATTCCATAAGAAAGGCATAGTCCCCGTTGTTCACCCGTTTAACCCCATCGTCATAATCGGAGACAAACACTTCGGGATTCTTTTCCATGAATTTCCACATCTTCTGATAAGTCGGGAACTTTGAGTCCTATTAAAAAAGATAATAAGAGTTGAGAATCAAATTAATTAATGGCAACCATTAGTATTTGTGGTCCAATTGGTATCACATTATTTAAGAGTTAATCTATTTTGTGAGGAATGACTCAAATGAATAAATTAGAAAATTCCAGACATTTGTTAGGGGAAGGACTCAAACCATTGCCAAAACTAATTGAATATTTTATGGGAATTAACTTCAGTGATGGCCAGGGATTCAAACTCCGAATTTCAAAGATAAGACAAAAGAAATTGTATCAACAATTAAAAGCTTTGAACAAATCTTCGTTATAGACTTATGTAAATCATAATTAGAATAAGCATAAAACATCTTGCTAATTAATTCTGGCAATACCACCTTGGCCATCACTTGAGAGAAAAAAGACTAAGACAATCCACTAATGAATATCCAGGACTTTCGTTAATAATTAGTTTGAATTTCTCTGAGTTTCTCATTATTTTCATTTATTATTAGATTAATTTGTTTGAAGAGATATAAATTGTTTCGGAACCAAATTCTATTCTAATTTCAAATTACATCTAATATTACAACACAAACAATGAAAGTAAAAATTCTTAATTAGTTTTTTGATACGAAATCATTAAAATGTTTATCTTTTGTTTTCTATAAAATAGTTTTCATCTATTTTAATGATATATCCCATCAGTCGTCGAACAAAAAGTTAAAAATCAATACATTTTTCTTATTTTTCTTATTTTTGAATTCAAAAAGGGATAAAACGGCAAAATATTTGGGAATTCCTGAATTTCTGAGAAAATAATTGGCAAAAAAAATGATCAGTCTAAAGACGAGCACAACCAATAATATACAATATGTATAATAAATAAATATTTTATAGATTGAAAAATATAATGATGCTGATCAAAAGCCACAGGGAACAGACATATTTTGAACTCAAAGATTTTTCTTAATGTTTTGAGTGAATCACTGACCAAAATCATGAAAGAATTTTGAGAATTTATCAAGCTAAAAAATAAACAAAGTAATTAGTTACCATAAATTATGAATTGTGTAATAGGAGAATGAAATTAAATTCCTGAACAGAATTTTTAAATTAAAATAACTGGAAATTCCAGACCTTTAGTAAATGAGTAAATGAATGGCTTAACAGTATTTATGAAATAAAATACCATTTATTTCATAATTACATGAAATTAACGAATGAATAGATGTTTAAAATGTACGCAAAGTTTCAAATTATATGCATTTTATAAACCTTTTTCTCAATCAATAGAAAATTATTTTGCGACTAATTTCAAATTTAATGCATTATTATTATTATTCATTATATATGAGCAAGATAGAAATATAAAACCTTGCAGATACATGATTTGTGGGCTTAAGACTACTTTATTGAATTAAACTTTGCATTAATAATTGAAAACTCAATAAATCTTTTCAAACTAATGGATTCCAGTTATAAAGAATTTATGACAAGCTCTAAATAAGTTACCTAGTCCCTATATATTTACCTATACAAGTCCATATACAGGTATAAGAATTTTGTTCTTGCATACACGAAGCCATTGAATTAGAAATGATCTATTTACTTATACATGAACAAAGTAATAGTCTTTCAAAATTTTTGATCGAAAGTAAAGTTCAAATATTTGGAAGTATTCAAAATTGAATATAAACAATATAAACATGAACATTTGCTCTTAAAATTGGGTATATTTGCCTAATATTCAATAAAAATGCAGTAAAAGCCAATGAATTGAATTTTATGTTACATTTTTTGTCCAAATGGAAGACATTCACTAAAAGGTCATTAAATTTGAGTAAAAACAATTGAATTCAATGAAAAATGGCATAAATTATGCAAAAAATTTCAAAACTCTCAAGAATTTGAGTTAATAAAGTTCAGGCAAAAAGCATGCCTTCCCTGAGCACAGAATAGTAATATTCCGGAGCAGACATTAATGTCTATAATATGTAGTATAATATGAGGCAAAAAAGGAAAAACAGAATTATGTAATAATCCATAAAATATTTTGTTCATAAATGGCAAATGTTGTGCCGTTCATTGCACAGCCTTATATGTGGGAGTTGTGTGAGCCTTAAGAGACCATCCATTGTCTTAGGCTCTGGTCCTCAAAAATCTGTTATGTTTTGTGATTGAATTAAATTTTTGTTTTGTGATCTCATAATATACTCGTTGCAGATGTGCTCTGAATTCAAATCAAAGCCTATTTATCATTCGCTATCGCTTTTGTTAGGGAAAGGCGTCTGATATGTCTTCCCATCCGAGAGCTTAATATCGAAATACATTTCAAATGACGAATAAAAATAAGAGAAAAAACATTCGCCTCTCAATTGAGATAAGACTGAAAACTAAAACATTTATTTGAATAACAAAACAGATATCAAATTATTATTGATTACAGACTATAGTCTGTAGTAATAAAAAGTGAATTACAAGTGAAATAAAAATCGATGGAAAGGATGGAAATCACTCACTCTAAAGAAGGTCATTGTGGAGCCGCCCTCGAGGGCTCCGTATTTGATTTTGGTCTGGGAGGCCAAGTCTTCGACGCTTTCAATTGGGGTAATCACCCGATCGACAGTCAAAAAGGCGGCCAAATTTGCCGTATATGAAGATATAAGGATTAGTGTGAAGAACCACCAAATGGCACCTATTATTCGTGTGGATATGGATCGCGGATTCAGATCACAGCCCTGTTTCATAAGTGTGACAACAGTGAACCAGAAAGAATCCGCTAAACTGAACTGATTCGCTAAAATATCCGACTCCTATAGAGACAGGAAAAACATTATTTTCACAAATTATGTCCAAAGAATTAATTGCTTTAATATTTTGTGCGAAAACTTAACTAATTATTTTCAGTTCATATCAATTGATTTATTCTTTAATTAAATTTATGAAAATTTGTCCAAAAATTTCACTTTTTTTGTAACAAAAGAAAATCAATTATTATTTTTCACAGAAATGATAAAAGAGAAGTGTTTTCTGATGAAAATGATGAGGAATTCCTGAACAAAAATAATAATAGTTCTTACACTATGTCTTCCGGACATAGGAATGGTCTCTCTCTCTCTCTCTCTCTCTCTCTCTCTCTCTCTC
>JAQIXD010000687.1:0-22386 GCA_034699985.1 Minunthozetes semirufus | reverse complement strand
GAGAGAGAGAGAGAATTTTGATTTCCGCAACAGAGCACTAAGGATTTGCCATAAAATAAGAAAACTTTCAGCAGATTTTTCAAATCGCATCCATTGGCTAAATAAGCAAAATATTTTTTCTTCAAATACTCTTCAAATACGTTATATTATATTCAGATAAATCATATCTTGGACTCAATTTTCAATTATTGAAGAGTATTCTTCACTTAAACGTGTTTTTATCAAAACATTAATATCTCCTTTGATTTCAAGAGATTTGAGAAAATATTGAAACTTTTATTTTATGATTTGAATCTATTTATTAAAACTTTTTGAAATAATTGGGAATAATTTTTATAATTTATGATAATAGGAATCTGATTGGTTCGATCAATATTCGTGGTCATTGTTCAAAGCAATGTCTCATATGCTATGCATAGGTTACGGCCGTTTTCCTCCTCAAAGTTTGACAGATATGTGGTTAACTCTTCTAAGTATGATCTCTGGAGCCACATGTTATGCACTATTTTTGGGTCACACCACTAATCTAATCCAGTCTTTGGATTCTTCGAGGCGTCAGTACAGAGAAAAAGTAAATATTTTCTCATTTATTGTGAATTATTCACAGCATTGGATTATTTTGAAAAAGTCTCATCTTTTGAGATTTAAGAAAACATTTTTCTTTACGTAATTCAAAAAAATTGATAGCATTAAACACATTAAACACATTATATAGACTAAGAAAACCATTGCAGAGACTAAGAACTCCCTGTATTATAGGCTCAATTGAAGTAAGGCTTCCAAATCGCAAATTCTTCTGAATTACTTATTAAAAAAACAGTGAATTTGTATTCAAGGGAAAGGACTCAAACTTTTCCGATTCACAGATTTTTGATCAAATTGAAATCTTTTCGCATAATTGATCCGAATAATTATCACTTCAGAAGACAATTTATAGTAATTCTCAGCTTTAAATGTCTTAAATGTCATAAAATCACTTTTTAATGGAAAAATAGCTTAAATTGTAATAAAAGTCTTGATTTGTTTTGAAGTGACAAAACATGTGAAAATAGTGACAATAATGTTCTTCTAATCTGATTCCCGCTTTTGTGACAAAACATACTTACATTGTATGGAAAATAACATTAATTCTTGTATTTTTAGTTAAAACAAGTCGAAGAATACATGGCTTATAGGAAATTGCCCAGAGATTTAAGACTTAGGATTGGCGATTACTTTGAGCACAGATATCAAGGCAAATTCTTCAATGAGGACACCATTCTCGACGAATTATCAGAACGACTCAGAGAGGTTCGCTTTTCTTGTCTATTGCCTTAACTTTGTTTGACTTTTTTTTATCTACTCTTAAGGACGTAATTAACTATAATTGTCGGGCATTAGTGGCTTCGGTTCCATTCTTTGCAAACGCAGACACAGATTTTGTCAATTCTATTGTCACTCGACTTAAATATGAAGTCTTCCAACCGGGAGATATCATCATAAAAGAGGGAACGATAGGCAATAAAATGTATTTCATTCAGGAGGGAATCGTCGATATCGTTATGATTAACGGAGAAGTGGCCACAAGTCTTTCAGATGGTTCTTATTTTGGAGGTCAGTTTCTAATAAATATATTTTCATATTTCAATTCAACTAATCTTTGCATCAAATCTATCATTTATTGCAATCCATTTCCGCAGTCATAGAATTAAAGAATTTATTATTTAATATTATAATAATAATTAATTTTATGACTAATTCTTATATATTATGAAAAATAGAAACAAAAATTATTTAAGGCCTAAATTTTAAACAAACAACTTTAATGAACAAACTATGAAATATTACAAATATTGATGGAATAATTTTCAAGAATAAATGATAGCAAATGTCTCTTTCAGAAAAATAAGATTTATCTTCTTTTTCATTTTGATTTTAATTTTAAATGAACTCAAATTTTTGTGATTAATTGAAGATAAGATAATCAATATTTATATAAAATAAGCCATAATTTGACTGTTTTTCGTTTTTCAATAGAAATATGTCTTTTAACGAATGCCCGACGAGTGGCGAGTGTTAGGGCTGAGACGTATTGCAATTTATTTTCTCTTTCTGTGGAACATTTCAATGCTGTCCTCGATATGTATCCACTGATGAGAAGAACAATGGAGTCGATCGCAGCCGAAAGACTCAACAAAATCGGCAAAAATCCGGGAATAGTTAGTCAGAGGGAAGACTTGCAAAGTGATCTGAGGGCAGTCAACGAACTGTTGACACTCTCTGCTCAAAGTCCGAGTGAAGATAGTGAGAGTGAGATTAGTTTATTTAAGCAAAGGAAATCATTGCCCCGACCAAAATCCGAATCATGCTTTCCTCGATTCAACACAAATGGCACTGAAGTCAGTAGTTTAAGACCGGATCCATTACAGCGATCTGAAACATTTTTTCAATCAGTGGCCGCCAGTCTGTCTGCACATGAATCCAATCATTCGGCAAATATTTGAATTGATATCACTTTTCCTAATAATTAATATTTTTTATATGAAATCACAATCAGTTCCTCACTTTTCTCTTCATTTATTTAAGTTTTCATTTCTTTTAATATTTTTTATTTTCAAACAAATTCTGTCTTCAATTCTGTCTTTAATTCTGTCCTCATTATACCTCTCTCTCTCTCTCTCTCTATGCAACAGAAGTATTAATAATAGGAATATCAGTATATTATATAAATTAAAGAATTCTATAAAATGAGCAAAATGAGGAAATGGGCAAAATGTGCAACATCTTGTTCTATTTAAATCTTATCACCAAATTATCAAATAATATACAGTAATATAGATTGTAATTAAATCAGCAATAATTGGATTTTCAAATATAATAACTCAATAAAAAGTGAAATAAAAAAAGAAAGTTTTATCAGGATGACCATGTTAAATCAATGAAAAATCGATTGACTTATCAAGATAATATAATTTTTATATATATTGAAAGATCAATTTGTGAAAAATTTTTCATTGGTTTAATTCTTGCCATTAATTGGATTATTCGTAAAGAGATTTGGTTATTGTTTAAAAATAAAAGAGAGTTTCAAACCATTGAAAAAAGAGGTCTAATTTGCATAGATTTTGAAAATAATCTTTTGAATGAACTGATGCTCACATTTAATACCAAATAAACTATTATTAAGACTTTTTACTGATAGAGAAATACATTGTAATAAAGTATAACTGAATTATAAGTGAAAATATATGCAAAACTAAATAAGCAATCGTTGCACAAATGTTGATATAATATTACATTAGATTTCAAATTATTGTTAAATAAATGAGAAAAACATACGTTTTGTCCATTAAATTATTCTGAGTTTGATTTTTGTCTCATTAATATAAATTCAATTATCAGAACATACAGAACATGTATTTCTGGTCAAACATCCAAAATTGGTTTCACGCAGTTTTCGCTTCTATTTTTGTTGTAAATATTGTGATATAACAATACTATCACTTAATTTCATCCTTTTCTCAAAGCGTATAATCATTTTTATATAACATTGGAATAAATATGAGGATCGGATTCGGACGAGAAAATAATAATCTATATTTGACTCAAATTATTAGTTAAACCCATCTTTCATTCGGCTGGAGTCTGGACTTCAGAGAGAAAATACACTAAAAAAGATCGATTTCTATTTGTGTGGGGTCTCCTCTACTACTCCTTTATCTATTATTTTCAATTCATTTGTGAAGGAATACCTTATAATAGTTCGACTGAAGAAATCATTGATTTGATTGAATACAATATGAAAGAGTAAATGAAAGAACATTTTATTAAATTATTGGAGAATTTGAGTTAAAATTTAAATAAAAAATATTTTAATATAAATATTAACTCATTTTATGCCAAAAAATAAGAGAAATAAAAAAATAATTAAAAATAAAAATAAAATTAGTTTTAAAAGAGACCTAAAAATGAAAAATAAATAAATGAATGTCTGGTTTGAGGGCAGGTCTCAGACATTTCAAAGGGTCTTCTTTTGGCACGACTTTATGAATGCCATTCCGTGAACCCTTCCGTGTATTTTAAGTTCATTAGAATCCGAGAATTTTTGTGAACAAATGGGACATAAGGTGTCTGTTGAGTCTTTACTGTCCAATATTTGCGAAAGCCTTTCCTCTCCGACCTCTTTCGGAAGTTGAATCTCATTTGAAACGACAGATATTTTGACATAAGTTTTGTTTATATAACTCTCGACGTCATGTATTCGGTGCTCAAGAATTAAATGTCTTTTAAGAGTCTGAACGACAGGAAAATTGAGTCCACACTCACAGCACTCAAAACTATTATCATTTGATGGCATTTGTCCGCTTCGATGGCTCGAAGGCTCTTCCGGTTTGCTCTTAATCTCGTTCTCAGATTCTTTTCTCAAACGTTTGGCCAGACTTTCATTTGAATCGATTCCAATTTCTGTTGAAATTCTTATTTCGTTTGTTTTTGAGTGACTTGTCTTCTGATCTCTCAATTTGTCAGAAGTTTTATCCAATTTTAAGTCAAATTTCAATTTAAATCTAACGACAATTCTATGGGTTAAGTGTTTAAAGTAATCCGTTTTTTCGATTTCCGTTTTATCTTTGATGTGAAGGCAATTGAAATGTGATTTCAAATCATATTTTGTGGCAAAAGATTCGTCGCATTCGAGACAAATGAAGAGAAAAGAAGTGGAATCAGAAAACTTTTTTCTGTGAGACGTCAAATGAATGGAATAATTATTTTTTGAATTAATAATTGTCTGACAAATTGGACACTCCATCGATACAATGCCTTCACTAACAACTGAATGGCTCTCTGTTTGATGTATTTTCAAAAGATCTTCGTTTTGAGAAATGAATCGACAGTCAGAGCACTGGAACTGTTGACGGGTGTGACTCGATATGATGTGTTGAACACAATGAGAAAGTGATGTCATTTTGAAAGAACAGAACAAACAGTTGTAAATCAAACGCCGACTTAAATGAAGACAATTAACAATAATATGAGTCAACACTTCGTTTGAATTGTTTTGATTCAATTTAGAGCCACATTCGGGACAAACAGTTCCACTCTCTTCACGCGAAGAGTGAAGTTTGTTGTGAAAGCTTTGACTGCAATTTGTGGCACAAATTGTCGGACAAATTCGGCATTGATTTAAAGGTATAAGTAGTTGTCTGTCACCCAAATGCTGTTCCCGAGTCCACAATGAGTTGAAACTACTCTTACATTCGGTGCACTTCAGCTCAGAATTGGTTGACTTTTTGATAACATATTTAGTATTTATTGAATCGTTGGAAGTGTTTATTGTTTTCTTCGTTTCGTTTCTATTGATTTCAAATACTTTTGGTTTTGAATTGAGTTTCGATTCAAAAGGTCTTCGATAGGAACCAGTCTTCAAACAATTTATTGATTCAAAGGCCGGCGTTTTATGAATAACATCTCGGGATGTCTTCTTGTGTTGAGACTCATTATTACTGTTGTGGTCATCACTTGAATTGATTTTATTAAACAAATGGTTTAACTCAATCGGTTCTATCACTGCTTTCGACAATTTCTGATCGATTTGTTCCTTATTCTGATTCTGATTGTGAGACCGAATATGAGATAAAAGGGCGCATCTGTTGGAGAATAAGAGTGTTGTCTTGCATTTGTCGCATAAATAACTAATTCTAACAGATTTTCGCTCCAAATGTGTGGTAAAACTCGACTCATGGATGAATTCATCCAAACATTCCTCACAAATATATTTCTTAATCTTTATATCACTGAAAGCGATTCCAAAAGATTTCAAATCAATTTCCGCTTTGAATGGTTTGACTAAACTGTGAGTCAACTGATGATAAACTGAAGAATCACTTCCATTGTGTGGACGACTAGTAGTCGATTCCAATTCAGAAGACATTGACATTCATTGAGTCAAACACTTTAAAAGATTATTAAAATTAATTCAAATTTAACGCATATTTCAAATCTATTTCAAGATTTTTCTTTCAAAGTTTTCCCTTAATTTTATGATCACTCCATCGATTTGAATCTCAAGAAATTGGATATAAAACAAAAGATTGGATCAAATAATTGAAAATATAATTAATTTTATTTGAATAATGCATTCAAAAAGACATTAAAATATTGACAATTATTTGAATCAATTGTTTCAATATTTTTTGGACTCAATTCTAAACAAAAATTACGATAAAAGACTTCTTTCAAATTGAAATCTTTTGAAAATAAGTAAAATACAATAAATATAATTATTATTATTTCAATTACTTTAATCGCAACCATTTAATAATAATTAATCACTCTAAATATTCATATTTAAATAAATTCAATAAAATTTTGGTAAATTTGCTGATTTTACTCAAATAAATTTATTAGCGCTTTACTGTGAAAAAGACATGACCAAGATTCACTATTTGAATTGTATGAATTTTAATTTAAAGGATTGATTTTATTAAATTTTCTTCAAGAATTAGTAATAATTTTTAAATATTAGAATAAATATTTGGATGAAAAATATGAAATGTTTGGATAATTTAAAGCTAAACATTGTATGAGTGTTGTTGTGTTGTTGTAATTCGTGGTTATTCCTACTTCTAAAGCATTTCGTCAAACGATTTCTATTCAGTCAGTGTTTTGTAATCAAAACATATTTTGATTTTTAATTTTTAATTAAATTTTATTTTAAAAATTGTTTTAAATATATTTTGAAACCAAATTTATTTTATTCCATTTAAAGATATTTCAATTAATTTGATTTGAGATCAAAAGTAATTTGAAAACAATTATCTAATGTTTTAAATGTTTTAAATTGATTTCAATGAAAAATATATTAAAAAGAGGACCAAATGATTATAAAAGTGTTAAATACAACAAATTGGGTCATTTTGATGACAATAATGACTCCGACAGTGAAACTCAATACTCTTATGATTCACAAAACGGATTTGAACTGAAGAACAGACAAATTGTTAGCCAACGAAAGACAAATCCTGATCCGTCAGAAGCGTTGGTTGAGTACATCAACTATGAAGTGAAACCTAATGAAAGTCTTCGGACAATTGCTTTACGTTATGGTTGTTCTGTTTCGACACTCAAAAGAGTCAATAATCTGATAACAGACCACGAATTTTATGGCCTCAGAGTTATTAAACTTCCGGTTAAAAAGTTTGGAGTTCTCAGTGATGTCTTAATTCATCAAATCAATAGTCAATCAAATTGGGAACAGACTCACCAAATACCCAATACTTCAGACTCAGATCTCTCCAATCAAAGAGTGAAACCTAGAAGTGATTCCCTTACTGTTAATATCGGGATTTCCCAACATTTGAATCAAACTAATGGTGAAAATGCGTTTAAATTTTTGTCACATTTGGACGAAGATCTTAAGAAAATACGGAAATCCACGGAAACAGTAATCAAAAGTTCAACTCTCGATAACTTAAAACAAATTTCAGCCCTCAATGGATGTGATATAAGTGGCGAACAGTCGTCACAACCGCTTAAAAGAAGTGCCTTTTTTGGATGCGATGAATCTGATTATGGCATCAATTGGTGTAATCTTTTGTTATTAGCATTTGTTTTGTGTTTTTTAATTCCCATTATTTATGTCATTTATATATCAGAATCACATAATAATAGTAATAATACTATTAATAGTAATAATAGTAATAATAATTCAAATATTTTTATTCGAAGACATAATTAAAATATAATTACTTTTCAAACAATTTTTTTAAATAAATTTTTAATAAAATTATCAAAAATTTTGTACATTTTTAAGAGGATTTCATCAATAAGTGGGTCAATAAGTGGGTCAATAAGTGGGTCCCTCATCGATATTGTCGTCGGATTCATCCAAATAGTTGTCTCCGTTATCGAAATAAGAAAAAGTGTAATCCGTTCCCTAATTTTGTCGTAAAATTAAGTGAAAAGTGATTCAAATAATTAAATATTTTAAGAATAAAAAAAAACAATTACTTCTTCAATGTCTTCGATATCCTCAGCCTTATCCTCATCGGAGAGATTCTCTTCGACTTCTTTATCACTATTTTCGACATCACTTTTCTCTTCGTTTTCTTTTTTAACCAAATCTTCTAATCTTTTGTTGAGATCTTTATTGGCTTTTGTTTTAATTTTTTCTTCATTTTTTCGCTTATATTTTGGCCACAATTCCATCGGAAAGAGTCGCCAATCTTTCGAAGAAAACATAATAAATATTTTTGAGACAATAGAAGTGATAATTAAGATAAAACCGATGTCAATGTCGTCGCTGACAGACATATCGTTCGCAATATTTTCGTATTTATCTGAATATCTCTCAATTTTTGGTTTCTCTTTCATTGGATTTATATAATATTTAGAAGACGTCAGCGATTGTCTTAACTCTTGTTTCAAAGTCAAGCAATAGTTGTCGATATCGTTGTCTCGAAGTGGTAGAGGTTTAGAATCTATTGGCGGATAATTGAGTGGAGGAACGAGTGTCGGCGGCGGCAGAACTTCGCCACGACTTAATCCTAATGATTCCAAAGAGAAGGTCATCGCATCGCCTCTCTTCTTACCTCCAGAACGACCACCTCTTGACATGACTTCAATTTAAACAAATAAATAAAATAAGACTAAATTAAAGCTTAAAATAAAGATTAAAACTTCAGTCAAAATCTTAATGCCATAAATCGGATAAAAATATTATTGTTTTTATTCAATGGATGCGTTTCTATAGTAACGACAGTTCGTAATAAACATGTGATTCCTTTTTATTTGCATTTATTTTCGAAATTTGAAAACAAATTCAAAGAAAAATCTTTAATTAAAATCAATTAAAAACATTTATTAATCATTATTTTCAACAAATCTTTCCATTATTTGAATTTAATGTCAAATAAAACATATTTTTAAAAGTTTTTACTTTATTTCAATTTATTTATAATTTATGTAATTTTTGTCAATACTTTTGCCGCCGTTTTATAGAGTTTTCAAAAAACAAAACAAAATATAAAACTAAAGACTTTTTTGTTTGAATCAATTGATGACAAAATGAATCAATTATTGATTCACATCGAAGTACTACAGAAGCAAAACAGTCTTTCAGGTGTCGATGAAGTTAAGAGTTTGGTCTCTCAATGGATTCAATCGAACGAAGAATTGGATTCAATTGTCAAACAATTGGACGAAAGAAAGGACTCTTACGTAACAATCGATAAACTGCCGAAACAAATGTCGAATAACATCGAAGTCATAAACATTTCAATGAATCGATGTTTGCATCCAAACGATAGCGAATCCAATCAAATGTCAAAAGTCTTTAAATATTATTTTTATCGATTGAATTATGAGTCAATCAGTTGCGAAGACATGGAGTCTGACTCCGAACAGTTGCCGTCAGCACAGCATACGATTCTGCCGTCCAATGAATTTCACGGTTTATGGGAAAGTCTTGTCTTTGAACACGAGATTAAAGACCAGTTACTCGACTTTGTATTGACGTCTCTCTTATTCGCCGATAAGAAAGTGGACAATAAATTCATTAATTGGAATAAAGTAGTGTTACTTCACGGACCGCCCGGAACTGGAAAGACATCGTTGTGTAGAGCTTTGGCTCAGAAGCTGTCCATTCGTTTGAGAAATAAATACAAAACTTCGCAATTAATTGAAATCAATTCTCACTCTTTGTTCTCAAAATGGTTTTCAGAATCAGGAAAACTAGTTATGAAGTTATTCGAGAAGATTAAGGAATTCGTAGAAATGGGAGATCAGCTCATTCTTGTACTAATTGATGAGGTCGAGAGTTTGGCGCACACCAGACAGGTCTCTATGAAAGGCAGCGAACCTTCGGATGCGATTCGTGTCGTAAACGCATTACTCACTCAAATCGATTGCATTAAGAATTATCCGAATGTCGTAATCCTCACCACTTCTAACGTCACTAATGCTATAGACTTAGCGTTTGTCGATAGGGCTGACATCAAACAATATATAGGACTTCCAACCGCTCAAACTATTTATGAGATCTATAAGTCTTGTATTCAAGAGTTGGTTCGAACGAGTATTGTCTTCTGCGATGAATCAATTCTGGCTTATAATCAACTCAAGTGTTCCGAACATATGGCAGAAGCTTTTGGTTCGACATTCGCTGGAAATTACAAATTATTGCGAATCGCAGAACAGAGTCTTTCATTGAGTGGTCGAACCCTAAGGAAGATCCCATTTTTGGCGATCGCTCTCTACTCTGGGGGACAAATACCCATAAAATTCCCCGTTTTTCTCGAGTTTTTGTCGAAAGCTGTGACCAAACAATTTGAAGACAGAAATGAATTGAAATGATTTCAATTGTTTTTCACTTATTATTCATTTATTTCATTAAAAAACATTTTAAACAAAATATTATAAAAATATATAATTTATGTAAACTTTTTTGTAAACATTTTATCCGTTAATTCATATAAAATAAAAGCAAAATATTTACCAAATACTGAAAAATAGAATCAATTAATGGAGAGTTTGACCCGAAACAGGAGAAGGCTCTGTCCTAATAAAATAGGCCACTTTATCAATTGGAACCTGATATTTGCGCATCCATTTGCCGCCTCTTATTACTTGAACGAGTATCTCATCCTTCCACCAACCATTTGGTAGATATATATCCCTTTCTGTTTGTCCCTCTTCGACAACTGGCGCTACGATTATATTATCGCCGATAGAGAACTGGTTGTCAATAGTAAACGAGTCTTTATCTTCACTCTGTGTCCACCACATCGGCCTTATTATAGGCGATCCATTCTTCTGATACTCTCGAAGACATTCCCTCATTGCGGGCAATATAAGGTCTTCGCGTAATTTAAGCAATTTTTTTGCCACTTTTATGATTTCGAGGTCATTGTCGGGTTCACCGAATTGAATGACGGGAAGGAATGCCACGACTTGTAACCAACGCATATACAGCTCTTTACTATAACCGCTTTGATTAAGTGAACGAATTCCACCGACTGTTCCAGAATTAACCAAAGGATAACCCATTAACCCTAAGGAGAGTACCGTTGGAATAATAGACTCCAATGTATTCCACGAAGAATTTCGAGACAATATTTTAACGAATCCTTTCAAATGACTCGAATCTATAGAACTGGTCGTTCCAATCAAATGACTCGTATTGACTGCCACTCGCTTAAGAAGATTGAGATAATTGTCCGGATTTATTGTTTTATCCACATTTATATGTCGGGGCATAAGAGACGACTGTCCGCCCACGAAAAGAAAGCCGTCGACAGACATTCCATTCATTATTTCTTCGACTAATCTCTTCCTAAACCACAATCTATTATCAAAATTCGTTAAATTAATTAAACCGCAAATATTCTCATAATTATTGCCACAACGGGTCAAAAGGGGAACATTGAGTCTGTCGTCGCGGAAGAGTCTGTGATTAAGACTAGCGTTTGAGAGAGTGTTTGAATGTAAGTCAATGTTTGGGGTAATTGTCAGCAATATTTTGAAGCCTTTGTTGTGAAGAATATTAATGAGAAACAAAGGATTACTGAACGAAGTCTTATTCATTTTGAAGTCTCCGATAATGTTCTCCCACCGGGAATCCAATAACACTATTCCCGGTTCGAACCCATAACTCATTATTCTGTCCACATATAACTGTAAAGACTGATGAGTAAAGTTTGGCAAAACATTTGAATCTGTGGCCCAAATGAGTCGCTCCAGAAATGTGTAGTCATCGCTGTTTTCGGGCTCCGATTCACTCGAATTAATTGCAATCTTAGACTCGATTACAGAGGAATTACCGATCAAATGGTTTTGTAGATCTGAGAGGTGAGGCGCTGAACAGATGTCGTACTCCAAGTGGGCGTAAATACCGTTTTTGTTGAGCATATAATAAGGGAATTGTTTTTTCGATATAAAACACAATTTGTTTTGATCTTCAGTACTGTTTAAAGTGACGAATAGCGGAACGTTTAGCCCAACACTGATTCGAATACCTTTTGATGAAAACCAGTGCCTTCCTATCAAAGAACCGAAGGGACTGCCACTCGTCGGTGAATGACTCGTCACAAATGGTGACTCTTCTATTGACATATCATTGAGCGGCCACTTCAGGCCATTCACGTCTCCCATTCCATACCAGAAGGAAGCGCTCAAATCAAAACAGTCTTTGAGTACCGCATACTTCTCATAACTAATCCATTTGACGGCATAACAGGTGATATCTTTTGGGAAGTGTTTATATTTGACACTCAGATGTCCCCTATATTTCCAGTCTAAACATATTTTTGTCTTTTTCTCAATTGATTTGCAATTAATTGGCGAAACGTCTGAAGGAATGTTTAGACCGAACTCTATGTGCAACAGATCCCGGCCTTCACTGTCGAGTAAATCCAATTTTTTGTTATTCTTATCAAAAAATATTCTGTCTTTTATGGCCAGAACTATACGGTTCCGATTATAGAAATATCTTGTGCTAAGAATTACCACAAGAATTGCTATCAAAAGAAGTCCAACAACAATACGAAAACGAAATTCAGGAGCATTTCCTCTCATTAGTATTGAGTGGATCTTTGCGGTAGAGCTTTGGATCTGTTGTTTACGTGATGTTCTCTTACGTTTAGGAATGGCCTTCCATGTGGTTGAGTCTTCTGACAATTGCAAGACTTGATTCGGTTTTTGGTTGAACTTTCGCTGAAGTCGTGGAGAACCTGATTCTCTTGGAGTTTCCGATGGCGTAAAATCATACGATGATATTGAAGTCCTGGCACTCGATCGGTAGGAACCGATTGTATTATCACAACTGTTTTGTTCGGACAATGAATGCAAGTCTTCATTGCTTTTATTGGCTTTTAATGAGTCCTTCAAACGATTAAATATTTTATTAAGTGATAACATTTGATGATAATCAAGACTTACCATAAGATTAGACCATTTGAATGTTTATCGGATCGAAAAAATGTCAAAAAAGTGATTAAAACATTAAAAAATAGTCAATTAATAGGAAAAACAAAATTATTTGACAGACATATCGTTTGCGTAATATTTGTTTACAAAATTCACAAAATATTAAAACAAAACAAAACAAAAGGGTTTTAATTGTCTCTAAAAATGTTACGTATTTTATAGTCTTTTAAATTAAAACTTAATTGTTCTTACAATTAATAAATTAATAATAATTATACTTTTTTAATACTTTATTTTTCATATCTTGATTTAAATAAACAAATAAATTGAATCCAATACTAATTAATTGTAAATATTGTCACAAATATAGGAATTATTGGAAAGAAAGGAACAAATAATTGATATTCTGTTAGAGATTTGAAGTCTTTATTATTCAATGAAAACAATTTAATTGAATTAATATCTAATCAAATGTTGGATTTATTTTATGGAAGACTTGTTTTAAATCATAAATTATTACAAATATTATGATTTTTTCGCAAAATTTTTGAATATATAAAAATATCTGTAAATAATATTCTAAATAAGTACAATAGAACGCATAATACCCTTTTGGGTTAAATAATTATTTTTAATCAAGTTACAATTGGATTTAAAAATTCAAAATTTCCACAAGTGAAGCTAAGTTACCATGAATTTTAATTGATTAAGATTTTATCTAGCACAATTAGTACTTTTACAATTATTAAAAGTCGAAAATAAAAGTTTTATAACTTAATGGATATCATGGTTATTTTAAAAATTCTTTCAAAAATTTGGAGAAGAAAAAATGACTAATGAAATATGTAATCATAAAATTGGTTTTCGAAAAACAATTTTAGCGTTAAATAGTCATTTTTTCTTCTCCAAATTTTTGAAAGAATTTTTAAAATAACCATGATATCCATTAAGTTATAAAATTGAATTTTTAAATCCAATTGTAACTTGATTAAAAATAATTATTTAACCCAAAAGGGTATTATGCGTTCTATTGTAGAATATTATTTTCGATATTAAATGACACGTTTTAGGACTTAATTGAGTTGAATCCAAAACTAAATAAACTCTTATTTGAGAAATATATTGAATTCTTTGAGTAAAATTTCATATAAATGTTAATTTAGTTCTCAATTATATGATATTTATATCAAAATTAATAATAAAAACAGTTTTTTTTTCAGTGGAGGGGTTCTCAAACTTTTCAGATTCAATACATTTGAAGAAATGCTTATAAATTGTGTTACAATTAATAGCAAACAAGTGATTAAAGTCTAAGAAATTTCTTTCAAATAAATAAAAATATGAATTTGAGGGACAACCCATTAAAGGGACAACACTTTTCGTGATTAGCTATGATTGTCGTGCGCTTCAGCTTCGGGTCTATTATATGAAAATAAAACTAAAATAATAAACATTTGGAACGAAATTCCATACAATAATTGAAAGTACATTTGAATGTAATTTTCAGTCATTTTGTTCAATAGTTTTCTTAATTTAGAGAAAAATAAATGATTTAAACGTTAATAACATTCGTCTGATTAGAGGCAGAAAAACTGTTTTGTTTCTCAAATCTCCAATTCTTTAGTTTTGCCAAAACTGTATTCCAATCGTATTTGACTTCAAACAAATCGATCAAATGTTGTTCCGTATGAAGAGCCGCACAGAACTGTTCGAATGTTATAAACCACTTGTCCTCAAATATATCACATTTTTTGGATTCAATCTTTTCATAAGAAGTGTTATCACATTCCGAAGAATTACTTCCAATCGTTTCTGAATTATCGTTACTGTCCTCTGAATTTGTTTGAGGAGACTCTGACTCTGAAGACAGTTCTCCCAATTTTAAAAGATAAGTACCGACTGATGCGATGCAGTGATAAACCTGTTGTTCGTTGGGCTGACCCGAAAAGATGTCGTACAAAGTCTTCCACAATTGAATGAACTGTTGCTGACTCATAGTTGGAAGACTTGCTTTACGTTCGGGACTACTATTAGAACCCGAACTTGTCTGAGAACCGATTATAGCGCCGGTCATTGAATTACTGATGGAATGAATCAAATTCTGATTATTATTCGTCAGATTGAGAGACGACAAGAACTGTTGTAAAGTGAAGAGAGGACTGTTATCTTCTTGTTTGTCAATAGTAGTTGTAATAGTAGTAGTGGTGGCGAAGAACTCAGTGGCTTCTGCGCCCAACTCTGTCTCCTGTGAATCACAATCAAATTCTGAGACAGAGGGCGAAGACATCAATTCCGGAATGTTTTGCAAATGAATGCAATAAAGAAATCTTAGTTTAGTTTCTGCGTCGGCTCTAAGTATGACAATCATTGATATGAGATATTCCAAGAAATTAATAAAATTATCGCAATTTTCGTCCAAAAGTTTGAATATTCTTAGAGTAAGTGATTCAGAGTTTTCTGCCGAAACCCATGGACTGTATTGAGAGAAATACCACCGAAACTGATCGATGTCTAACTTATATATTTCATAGAAAGGATGCGATAAATCAAACTTTTCTTGAGATGTCGGACACTGACCCCAATATTGTTGTCTTAATTGTTCTTCTTTGAATACAACATAAATATCTTTGATTTGTTCTGCGGTTAAATATTTTGAGATAACGGGAAAACTCTGAAGACTTCTGATAACATTTTTCATAGTATTGTCTTCAAGATTCTGAACGACACTTATTCTGTGTTTTACGCGAAGTCTTTCGATTTGATTTGCAGTAATGAAACCAAACTTTGCGTACGATTCGTAAATCAAGTCATTTATTTCGGTCGATGTCTGAGACGCCCTCTTTGAGGCCGAGCCATAGGCAACAGAGTGGACGATATGCGGGACTTTTGCGTCGCGATTACATATGTTTTCCAAATACCCGCTCAGAACAGTCATGGCTTCGCCGTCGTCTTTGCACTGCATCAGTGAGTCTTGATTTGAGCTAAGAATAGTGAGCGCCACCTGAAAAACCACTTTTGCCCCGTCATAAAAGAAAGCGTCGGCAATATGTATGGCCGATTCGAAAGGCATTACACTCAAAAAGATTGTCAAAAACCAGGAAAGAGATATCATCGACAATATTCCGAATGGAATCAATTTGTTGTAGAGTTCGGGTAAATGTTCTTTAACCAGTTCTTCGAGAACTCCCTGATCCACAAGAGCTCCGATCACTTTTGTGTTATAATAGTCGGGAAGGAGTCGTTCGCAGAGGGCGACCAACAGCCAAAACGCTTCCTCTTCCGAAGCATATAAAAGTAGAACTGAGGCCACGATATTCATTGCCTGACAGTAACCGATACTTGGATTACGAAACGCATAGGCGTTGAGGACACGACGTAAGGCATTTATTCCTAAAGGAGACTGGAAGGCCGGGTGCTCTGGGAGTGATCGGTGCAAATCACGTTCGATTTCATCCGAAGCTATACTGTGTTTACCAGAACTTTGCTGAACAATGAGTTCGTAATATCCTCTATGAGTCGAGAGTTCATTAATAGCACCCGAATATAACATCCAAAGCTCTCCACGAAATTTATCGGGAATTCCTTTGAGAATCAGTTCTCTGGCTTTTGATGTACGATAACAGGATATACCCCTTCCGTACTCAATGAAATGAAGTTCCCATAAGTTCACTTTGACGGCCTCCTTAGCGGTGGACTCAACTGTTTCCTGAAACGGAAACTTTGTGCTCAAAGCCGGCTCTGGAAGCCATGAATTCTCGCTGTCGACTATCGATAGTTTTCGGCCCAAAGAGTCAAAACTAGATCTGAAAGACAAATCAATTTCGGGATAATAACCAAAAAGGAAGGGAACATACCTCCGGTCTTCGGTGAGTCGCGACAGAAGTTCTGAAATTTTGGTGATTAAAAAGTGGATGTCATCGATGTGTGCGAAAACAAAATTCGATTTTGACGTTGAGATGAGTATCGCATTATTCCTCTCATATCCGTGACTATTATCTAACTTTTCAGTGGATGTAATTTCCCGAAGAGGAATGATTAATGCGACCAATGATTGAACCTTTGTTTAGAAATATGACAATTGTTTTCTATTCGGTAATCATTGATAGAAATAAAGAGAGGAATACTTACTCTGCTTTCAAAGCAGACATAATTGTTAGACAAATACATTTTTCCCCAAATATGTTGCTTATTATAAGGCGTCCATAGAGTCAGGGGTAGAGTTCCGTCCAATTTCTCATTTGATGGAAGTCTGAAAGTTATTCGATAGGATTCACTCATAGCTCTGGCGTCCAAATCTCGTTTGAGAAAAGAGGCTTTTTTGGGAACATTTTTAGATCTCTTCGAAACTAAATTGTGATCGACTTTAAACTGAAGGTCTCTTTCATCGGAAATCAATTGTTTCATCGTTAGGTTTGCCAACTGTTCCATCAAATTATAAGTTTCGGACGCTTTGAGAAACAGTGAAAATATATAACTCTTATCGCGAGTAACTATTTTAATACTATCGGGCAAAAAGACAGTACTGTCCCTTTCCAGGCGCTAATTCAATAAATTTGAATTAATTTGAGTCAAAATATATGATTAATTGAGACAAACCTTAATATCAATCCATTTAATAATTAATTTCAATTCTTTGCCAAAAAGATAAGAATAAAAACATAAGTGATTAACACTTAAATAAAGCCATCCCTGTCTGGGAAGTCTGCCGTTCCATAAGCTGCACGAGTAGTCTAAACAAAATGAAGCACAACCTAACGATTGGTCGTAAAACTTAAGATAAGAGTTAAATATATGAAAATACAAACAATTGACGAGTTTTTCCTCCTCAGGCATTGAGAAGAGTCTCCCAAATCGATGAGAAGTCGCCCTAAAATTTCGACTATCGGCTGATTCAATGGTTTCAATTGGTTCGGTCACTGACTGTGCAATTAAGCTCTCAATTTTGCACCGAACAAAATCTGTTACGTCGTCTTCATTATCAAATGACACCAGAGTTGGCATTAAATTAGTTTCGATCCAATTCCAGTCTTTAAGAATCTCCTCTTTTTTAAGAGCACAGGAAACGGCTTTTCAATCAAAATAATATATTTGAGTAAAAGTTATGTAAAATTTGGTTAAATAAAACTCACAAAAACTAACTTCAGAGTTATTCGTTTGATGGAGGATACGATAAGGAGGGGGCTATCAATACGTAATCAAATATTTCATAAGAGTTAACAATTAATTTATGTATTTATTTGTCAAACAAAAGCCATTCATTCAATTAATTTAGATATTAATAAAAAGTTATACTAAAATCAAACCTTTGTGTCGAAAACAGAATCAATAGTTCCGACCAGAATTGATGACAACCCTCTGGTGCCGTGACCTTTACGTCTTTGGAGAACAAAGTATAGGTTAGCCCTCTCTGTCACCCTTTAAAATGAACAAAAATTATGACTCAATTAAAGTGACAATAATTTAAATATAATTAATGGTTACCACAAAGCATTTGCTACCAATACTTCTTCGAATTTAATCCACATCTTATTATCATTTCACTCTCAAATATCTTTGACAATCTTTTTCCAAACTAATGAATATAACTCTAATAAAAACAATAAACCATTAGATAAATGTTAAATAATCAGAAATCAGTCAACAAATAATGGTTTATCTCTTACGATAACTCATAATTTGATGTCTGAGGGGAGGAATCGATTGAATTTCGTATAAAAATCACTCATAAAATGACCGCATTTTACGCAATCAAAATTACTGACCAAATAAATTGAAAACCAAAGGAGAAAGTAATCAATTCTTGTCCACAAAATCTGTTTTCTTCAATGATTTGAATAACAGTTAAATAACAATCAATTCAATCATTTATCAGATAATTAAACAAAACATTAATTCGTTAACACTTAACAGCTGTTTGACTGTCATTAGAGGGGATTCACTATTATTTACAATAATTAAATGTCCACAAAAACTCTTATATTCTCAATATATTGATTAAACCGCAAAATAAAAGTTAAATTCGCCCAATCAATATGTAATTGAGTTCAGAATAAAGTTGAGCAAGGTAAAAATAAAGAATGTGAAGAGAGTAGAATTCAAGCAATTTAGTTTATTTTGTACTTAAAAATCCTAAATTTTGAGAAAACCCCCAAACAATGAGATGTAAACAAAGTTTTGTTGATTTCTTTGAAATGAATTGCTTTAATCTTCGGATAATCTGATCCAAGTTTTTAATTATCAGATGTATTTGTTAGTGCTAATGTTGACAATTTACTACTTATCTGAATGAATAACACTTCGTTTGGATGTAATGGTAGTAAAGATTTGATTCAACTCAGGTTTTTGTGTCCGACGGATGTGCCAAAAGTCAAGCAATTATGTAGCGATTGGTTTCCCATTGAGTAAGAATTGATTTTTTATTTTAACGACAATCACATCATTTCAAACAATAATCACTTTATTTATTACTTCTCTTAAAATAATTCAGTTTTAATCTTAAAATGCATTTCAACACAAATGAACACAATTTATAGAAAATAACAATTAATTCAATTTGATTATCAATTTATAATATATTTGAGTTAAGAAAACTTACTAAAGACAATTTGTAGGATATAAATATGTTTAATAAAATTAAATAACATATTTAACAGTTATTTAGTATGAGTCTGACAAAAGGCAAGAATCTGAGTGATGATGACTCAGCCATAAATTAATTAATTTCTGATTAATGATTCATAAATTATATATTTATTGCAATTATTTGTGGAACAAATTTTATATAAAGTTAAGAATCATTTATATTTAATTAGTAATGTTGTCCTCCTATTAGGTTTTATTCTCCTCCTTTCGTCTTATTATTTGATTATTGTTTGACAGATATCCTGACAGTTGGTACGAAGATATCACTTCGAACCCAAAGTTCTTCTCATTAGCCGCTGTTTTTCATACTGAAGTCATTGGTCTGATTGTGACTGAAATCAAGTGTCAGACTAAATGCAATCGCGAAGACCGGGGATTAATTTCTTCGAGTTTATCTCAAAATTCTAGAGTAGTTTATATATTGACGTTAGGAGTGGTTAAAGAGTTTCGACGGAATGGAATCGCAACCCTTTTATTGGATAATTTGATAAATCATTTAACGCGAAATCCGGTGACATATGATTGTAAAGCACTTTATTTACACGTTTTGACCACAAATATAGTGGCCATTCGTTTCTATGAAAATCGAGAGTTTAAGAAACACCTGTTTTTACCACTTTATTACTCAATCAACAGCACAGCCAGAGATGGGTTCTCTTATGTTTTATATATAAACGGCGGTCGACCAGAGGCCACTTTATTATATCCTTTTCATAAACTTATAAAGTCTTTAAAATGTCTTCAATTATTCCTTAATCAATGAATTCATTAATCAATTATTTACAGATTATTTTTCTACTATTTATGAGACGTTAAGTCGAATAACTCGAGTCAGTCCATGCAAATGGACTAAAAGGGTACTCCATTTGATGGTGACATCCATTTGTCGATTTGTACCAATTTTCACGACACACAAGACTTCTTCCCCACATTTGGCGACCTGTTAGCCATTATTAGTGATTCCTATAAAGGATTTTCACTATTATTCAGTGCTCTCTATCATTAATTAACAGATAATTTATACTCCAATTCATTACAATTAGTTTCAGAAATATTAGATTTAATTTAAATTTTAGACTTTTCTTAAAAGAGAATTCCTTTCTGATGACAACACCTATTCACTCTTCTTCTGTATCTGTGCTCTAATTATAATACTTATAGTCACAATCGATGTCTCATTTGACTCTCTATTGATTTATTTTAAAATTTGATACCCATAGAGCAAAGGGCACAGAACATGAGATTACAATATAATAGTTGTATAATAAAGAGCTCTATCTTTTGCTATCAGTTTTAGGCACTGATTATGAGTATTGTAATCACAAGAATTTCCTCTATATGTCTAAGAGTAGGGTTGAGTTGAGATTTCTCTTTTATAAGCGCTTTTACAACAACTAAGAGTTGATGACAGATCTTAAAAAAGGGTTAAAACTAATTAAATTTAATTTTGAAATGACTTCCTTTTAATCAATGGATACTCCATTTCAAAAAAAGAAAAAATCTTTTCACCAAAGAAGGGAAGCCATAAAAGAGTTGACTTAAGCTTTATTTTATGTCCCCTTTTTCAGTCTGTCTTAAGTCTTATGATAGGGACTGAACTGACAATTATTTATAAAGTTATGACACATTTGAGTCATTCATAAAACTTTAGTCATTTTTAAGTTTTGATCAAAAATTTTAATGAAATGTAAATAAGAATTCAATTAATTATTTATTAAACTTTTTATTTGTATTTTATTTAAAAAATGATTTGAATTTTGTTTCACTCATTAGTTATCAAATGTTTAATAAAAGTCAAACCATTATTCAATACTCTTTAGTAATCATTACCCACTATTCGGTTGAAATTTTTTATGACTTTCACATTGAGATAAGTGTTTGTGTCGACTCCTCTTTCCCTGATTTTGTTTTCGTTTGTCTAACATTTTGGATGGAAGGCATTGTGGGCCCCAATTGGGCTCAGGATTGACCTGATATCTCAATAATTGCATTTCTTTAGACATGGGTTCAGCGTTTTTATGAGTTTCTAATGATATCGAATGACTGATTGTTTTGCTCAGAATATGAAATCCGGGACTTCTTTCACTCAAATTGTTTTTTTGGTTAAGTTTTTGTATTTCTCTCATAAGATCCCAAATGAAATGATTCGGAGCATTAGTTTTAACAGAATTTTTGTTGCAATGAGAGTACGACACCTGAAAACCGCCGTTCAATAGCGCCGAACGAAATGTTTTCATTGAAGGCATAGAACACTGAACAACATGACAGAGTCGGTCCAAATTGTAATACAACTGACTGTCAATGAGTTCTTCACTCAAAACTTGAAGCAATCCATGCATTCGTTTGTGTGTTCCAAAAGACTGGTCATTAAAGTCAGATAATTGGCTCTGCATTTGTCTAATAAATTGATGACAATGAATGGCTTCCGACCAAATTGGACCTCCTATTTGATAAGAGTGTCCGCAGTGATCGCAATTGTGGCCCACTTTCGGTGCGGTCGGAATGAAATTATACTCTGTGTTGGAACTCCTTTTCAAATAGTTTTTCAAAAAATAAATTTAAATAAATTTAAGACATAAAAGTGTTTCTCACTTTTGATGGGTTAATGTTTGTAATTCAATAGATTCACATCCTGTGCACTGATAGACATACGACAGTTTGCTATTCATTTCAATTCAATTTTGTTAATTAAAATAATAGAATACAATAGAAGACAATAGAAGACAATAGAAGAGTTTTTGGCAAAACTTCTTATACAAACTCTATTAAGAAAATCTTAATTCACTTAATTTCAGGGATTCCTAAGGTCGCGATTCTAGAGGGGGGGGGGGGGGGGTAAGGTAT
>JAQIXD010000686.1:0-22386 GCA_034699985.1 Minunthozetes semirufus | reverse complement strand
AGTTGTTGTATTGGAGACTGAAAGCCCAGGTTCGAATCCAACCCCTACCACTTTTTATTTTTACTTTTTCAGTTTGTATTGTTTTTCAAAGTATTTTATTTGTTGTTTTGAAGAGCATTTTACAAGTGGTAATGAATTTTTTGAACCCTTCCTTTCACTGGTAATCCCATAACTTGTATATCAATAATAAGAATATTTATTATTTGTGTTTAAGTTTTGCTGTTTATAGTCCCAAATGAATAATACCAGACGTGAAATGAGGCCTATATTTCAGAATTATCTTTTTATTCATGACAATTACCATTTCCATGATCATTGACAATTTGTTTGTGCAAAAAAATTAATCTACTTATCGCTAAAGCTCTTCATTTTGGACAAAATAAGACATTTGACACGAAATACAAATAAATGTTTGAATATTTTGTAATAATTATTACAATTATTTCTATTAATTAATGTTTTGCAAACAAATGTCATAAAGTTTTGGATAATTTGTTTGTTTTGATGTCTTTTGTTCTAAAAAAATGATTTTAATGAACCATAAAATCAAATAATTTGATTCAAAGAGCAAACATCAAGAGCTCATTACTTTTAGATCAGACTATTTTTTTAAGGATTTCATTAAATTGGAGCCTCGGGTGGAGAATCAGCACAAAATATCTGGTTATCTAAGCTTTTAAGTCGGTTTTAAAAAGTCTAGAATCCGATGTAGTTTTAAATCATAAATTAAGCAAGATTCTTTAAATTCGATTCTTCAAATTCAAAGCTATCAATCGAGCGGACAAAATTCAGGGTATATTTTCCGAGTGTGTAAATGGATAGTAGAATCAGTGATGTGTTATTCTGATGGTTATTCCCTCCCATCCCCTGCTTATCGCTGAACGATATAAACTTCAATCTATTATTTGTAGCAAAAAATGGTTGAGAAATATATACTTTTTTTTTCTTCTTTTATCGATTTTTCTGAGTTTTTACGAATAAAATTGTTTGAAATAAACGAAATTCTGTACAAAAACTGAACTTTTATCTCAAATTATGAATAAATAATAAATATTTTACAGAATTTTCAATTCATATACAAATGTATTAATCGATTACCGAATGTAAATAACAAAAAGTATTATTTAAGTTAAGAATTATATATCGATTAATAGATATATTAAAGTCTTTTGTTTAGTAATTATTCTAAATATTGTTTTGTATTACAATAGAATGTATCCAAACATCCAAACGTTGGGCTGAGCTTCAGATCAGATCAAATGACAGAGTATTGTATTTTAGTCCAAACAGTGTCTGACAGTCGAATGCGTTCACAACTCAGATGACAATGACTTATGACTATTAGAGTAGTATTCACTTCAGGAGTTGGCACTGCATTCCATAGATATGGTCGTCTCATTCAATCCATTGTCTTCAGCCTTTGCTGTCTCTATTGATTTTTCCTCTTCTGTTGTCTTATCTTCTTCTCCCTTATTGTTGTCTTCGACCACCACTTGGTCTGCAATCACGTCTTCCCCATCTTTGAGTTGTTTGATATCTTCGCCGACCTCTTCAATGGTCTGCAATTTTTCACACAACTTGTTGTGATTATGTGCCATATCTTTGTCGAAATCCGTGCATTTGATGCTAATCTCTTTGGATCCGCGAATCACTTCCTCTGTTTGTGGCTTACATTTGCCAAACTTTTTCAGACACGGCTTTAGTGTCAGGAATATTATAATCAATGGAATTACAGTCAAAATGAATATCTCAAAAGTCTTGTCCCCTTTGGCCACTTCCTGACTGCCCTCACTCTTAACGTCATTGAGATTATGGTTTGGCTGACATTTTGGTGTATTATTTATGTCCAAATGATAATTGGGCGGACACTCACATGTCTTGTTTATACAAACGGTAGGTTCAGTGCACTTATCTCTGGCATCGCATACCATACCATAGGTCTCCCTGTAATGGCAGTCATTTGTAGTTTGGTTGTACTCATATTCATCACTACATTCGCAGACATTATTCAGACAATTGTAAGGACTGATCAGTCTCTTGTCTTCGGCTTTCCGACAGTCCCACACATTGGAACACCAGCTCCCGATAGTTCTCTTAACACAAGTGTTGAGATTGACATCAAAGAAGTGTCCGATTTTGCACCGGCACACCCCTGGAGGCCAATTATTCTGATGAGCGCCGAAGAAGAGGCTGGGGTTTTGATTGAACTCTTCCCTGTAGTTATAACACCCGGCGTTCGGGATATGATTACATTGAGCCGACACAAAACAACTGTCTTTAATGTACTTTGGCTGAAGACAATAGTCACCTAATCTGATGGTGTAGTCGGGTTTGCAAACACATAATTTTGTCTGAGGATCGCATTGAGTGCCGACTTTGTCAGGACAACCACTTTGATATACATTTACAGAACACCTTTTCTTTGAATTCTTTATGCAATGAATTCTTTGTACTAAAAAACATAAGAAAATAATGGAAAACCAGATCCTATTGGAAGTGTTCTTCACATTCATTGCAAAACACGAAATGTGAGACTGTTTTTGACAATAGAGTCGTGATTTAGAGCACAGAATAGTGAACAGAATAACGAGAATATATGGAGTAAATAGAGAAGAGTCAGTGGAGGCAGTGGTGAGTCAGTAGAGTTTGTGTCAACGTTGAAGACGAGCACAGACTTGTGTTCGCCATTAACTCAAAGGCAAGACTGGAATGGTTTCGGTCTGTGGCAGTGCCTCCAGAAGAGCTAACGTGGAGCCAACAAAAGTGTTCACTTCTTATAGTCGTTAGTCGTTATGGATAAATATCGATTCAGGAGCGTTAGGCTGCGCCGTTCAAAATGACTCTCGCTTTTGTGTAGATAGAGCACAGTTAGGGCACAGTTACTGAAAACACTGGCAACTCATAGAAACTCATAGGAAAACTCATAGCACGGCTCCAATAAATTAAATCCAATGCTCTATACATTATGACAGCGAGAGAACAGCACAACAGCACAGCACAACATTACACTGTTTTTTATTCTATTTCTCTATTCTTCACTCAAACCCTTAGCCACAGCTTATTAGAGACGAGGCATTACTTCTTCGGCATATAATATCTTATATGAGTTGGTTTTATGTCCGAATCGCATGCCATGACTGGCAATCCATTTCTAGTCACTTAAAATATCATTCTGTGTCTATTCTGTGCTGTTCTGTGCCATACAATTGTGTTTGCACTGTATTTCACTTAATATAAAAACCAATGTTGGAGTCATCGATGCACTAAAATTTCGAGTCTCTCTATTCTGAGCCAATACTTAGAGCACTGAAACAACTCAGCCTTCAGTTCAAAGCCTTCTCTGCTCTCATTCTTTAGCTTTAATATATCGGTTCTTCTGTTTTTTCATTTGGATGCCTATCCCTATGTCTGGCAGTTGGTGTTGTTTTATATGAATTATACGATTATTCATTTGTCAGGGAATAGTCGGCAATAGTCGACAGAGCCGTCCGTTATAATGGAGTAGTGATGCCAACCATTAATAGCGTTTAATTTCCTGCATTTAAAAGTCAATTTCGTACTCAAGTTATATCCAATTCATTAATATTTTGGCTAAAAATCAATACTCGAAAAGTTCTCCGAATTTAATAATAAATTATATTAACTTTTATAACACTATAGATATACACAGTATATATGTATTACACAATATATAACACTATTTGTGTTATTCTTAGTGTTTATATAGAAAATTGTGTTTCATTTCTAAGAATTAGTGTTTCTGTTGGCGTTTGAAACCATTTTTCTTGAGCTTCCCCTCTGTTTAGAGCGTGTCTTCACAACATTAATGACCACAGAAGAAGACAATTCTGGTTGAGTTGGTTCAGCAGCTGCTCCTCTCCATCATTAGTAAGGATACAAATGAATAAACTTGAGTTACAACAAGCGATTCCTTTAAATTATAGCCAATACTGAGGGACTGTCAATCGATTATCCAGGTTTTCATTTGCTCGTACAGAATGAAACACTCAATGAATTCATTAGAATTCAGTGAATACCAGACATACCATAATATGCAGAGCACTCATGTATTGGCGTTCAGTTTCACTCCATTTATACTGAATTGTATGAAGAGATCGATAAGAGATAACTCACATAATAATAAGTTTTCTTCAGATATCTCTTCCAATAAAGAATTCCTCTCTTATTCTTCGCATACAATAAAACCCAATACAAAAAAATAGTTCGCAAGACATGCAGAGGACATACATAGAGGACATGTGCGAAAAAATCTGACACTATTTACATAAAATAACATTAGTGTCGAACAAAGTTTACACATGAGAGACATCGCCACTGAGCCAATAGATATTTAAACATTTGACTCCTTTTTATTGAACTGAAGACTTCATTTCAGACAATATCTTCAGTGGAACGACATTTACTAAAATCCAATTTCAAAAGAAACTGGAATGAGATGGAAAGTATTGGGACTACAATTACTATAGTATTTGCCTTGAATACAAACTAAGATACATTGAAGATTCGCTGACTATCGCACAACCATAGGCTTTGGTTTGTTTTTTAATCAATTTTTGAAAAAAATTCTCTGATTTAAAGCACAGCCTTTTGAGCCGTAAAATGAAAACTCATTTTTCATTCAAAGAGAATTCACGAAAAAAAAGTATTTCCAAACTCAAACTCATTTCAGTGAAAAAGGATTAATCTTTTTTCGTGGAAGTAATGCATAATCGGATAAAAAATCGAGATTAGAGTCGAATGGCATTACTTTTTCAATAATAAGTACTCCAAGACTTTGATCAGAGATTTTATGATAATATAATACTTGAGATAAATGTGAGTAATATTTCATTTAATGTATTTATTAAAACAATTCCTTCAGAATTCAATATATTATTCATTCGATTGAAAGACAGAATAAATCTGTGGATGACTTTCAGAGCCCAGACTGAGTGGAATATTCTGTGCTGTCGTGTACTGCAGGCAAAGCTCTGAACTCTACTCTTTTGTTTTCAACTCAAAGCCATTTGATATACAGTCAAACAAATTGCGAAATAAGATATTCAATGGAAAAACGTATCAAAAGAATTGGTAAACAAAGAGAGACTTTGATGTGAAATGTGATCAAAGTTTGTGCCAAACATTCATATAATGAGATAAAAATAGTCGTCATTAAAGAATTGGTCGAATAATGGACTTCAATATTCATCGTAACCTCATTTCAATCAATAAAAAGCTTCACTGAAGTCAAAGACTTAGACACAAACCCAATCTATTATCTCAAGAATTATGGGCCTCAGGGCGTGCCGTATGTTTTCTCTTAGCAAACTGGCATTACCTAACATTACCCAACATTACCCTGTCTCAATTGAATTCTAGCTCTCATTAGAGAAGGAAAGGGCTCTATTGGAAGGGAAACTCAAACATAATTATCTAATTCACTCTCGAGAGGGTTTCCAATATTGGCCATCACTGGTGTGAATGCAGATTAAAAGCCATTAATTTTCAAATTATGATTGAATTTCGGAAATTGTTTTATGAAATCCTTTTTATTCGTAATTTCCATCTGAAATGCAATTGAAGTGCAAAACAAAATGAATTCACATTTCAATGCACTTAATAGGAGAGCCTAAAACATAAACACATTTTCGAGATTAAAATAAGATCCAGAATTCTTAGCAGAATATTAAAGAATAATCTTGAAAATCGCGAAAATCTCATTTTTCATTCAGTCTTTTGTATGTCTGGCTGAGCGGCTCTGCCTGTGCTTTATCTCTGTTTTCAATTTCGTTTTATTGAAATGTCTTACAAATCAAATTACAAGAAATGTATTCCACAAAGATTTGAGTTTTCAAAAGCGTTAGAAATACACGAAAAATATTAATAATTTCCACTTTTTATTACACAAATAGAGAGAGAATACCAAATGAAGTCATATTTGAAATTCTTTGGTAATACTCGTGAAACGAATATTGAATCAAATCCTTTGGCATTAAGTTCTTCAGCAAATATTTGAAGTCGTTTTTGAATTCAATGTTTGAATTATTGAATTAACAGAAAGTCTGTATAAAATGTGTATTTGATTATCGCTTTTATAGCTATAATAAAATTATTTTATTCTCCTTTTCAGACAAAAGAGAGACTAAAGTCCTTAGATTTGGATTTTCGTCACTACATTTTAAAAAGCAAAACTGGGTATTAGGCTGAGCCTCGAACTGTCGGCGCGATACAACCCATGCCTATTAATCAGAATTTACTGACTCTTATATTACCCAAAGAAGTGATAAAAAAGGAGAAGAAAAATGAAGAGATTTTATAAGTTTGAGACTCTTTTCGGAAGTAAGACATCAGAGGTTTGAGTATTCAAAGAGAAATTGTTTCGTATATTGAGATTGAATTTTGTATAATATATCCAACGATTGTCGGCAATAGAGTTACGCCAAAAGTGATTCTTCTCTCTTTATAAAACTGCATTCAATGCCCGCATGTCGTTCCCCATGTCTTTCCCATTTTGTAAGAAATAAATTGCACCAGAATTTCAATGAACTGCTTTATTCTTGGAATAAATTTACAGAGAATTTGAATAATTTCTCTTTTGATTGAAATTAAGAGACGAAAAACAAACTCAAATTATTTGCAAACAGTCTTCAGATGTATTTAATTAGGATTTCCGCACAAACTTCTAATGCAATTAGTATTCAAATCAGTCAACGCTTAAGAATCGCTCATAGAGTGGATTCAAAGGAAAGCTAGTCCTAAATTAGACGTTAATGTCCCTTGATAATACTGATACTTGCATGACACTCGACAATCCAAGAATGTCACGGAATAGACAGGAGCTTTAAATTATAGTTAGGGCCGCAAATTGGTTTAAGTTTTCATTACCTTTGAAAATAATGTCCAGAATTTTGCCATTTGTTGTTTATACGGCACATCCATAGCCTGTGGGTGCACACCTACGATCGCATTATTGATATAGCCATGCTACATTTGCTATTTTTCTTCAGATAATTTATTTGTGAAAACATTTAGAGGGATAAATCTGTGCGATTATGGCAGTTCTTTCCGGAAAAGAAGAAAACTCAACGAAATATATTTGATTTGATTTATTCATTGATTCATTACTACAGAAAAATATAATATATTTCTTAACAATAATTTTGAATAACAAACGCAAAGAAGTTTTTCAAATTCAAATGTCAGGCGTATATCAAACAAATTGATTGTAATGTTTTGGGTCTTTATATTATTAATGTTTTTATTTGGCGTACAATTTGTGATATGAATTGCGGTTTTAAATACAATGCTTTTCGGTTAATATAGAAAATGATTTTCTCATACATTATAATCATTTATATTAATTTTTGTATACAATTTTGTCTACAATTTTATGATTAATTAATTGAGGCCTTAATAACAGTTATAAATCACAACCGAAAAACTATATCTACAACTAATTTCACTGATGGGATCAGGTGCTCGAACAAGATAATAACTAGGTAATAATAATAAACAACATACTAAAATCAAATAACTTAATGCATGACCAAGTTTCAAGTTAATTAAGAGTGAAAAATGAATTAAGAATATCATATAATCAATTTAAGAATGAGTTATCAAAGGCAAACCCCTTGTTTTATGAGATTAATTAAGTAGTTCTGTTCCGAAAATTTACTTTTTGAATAAAGTGATCTTGGTGGTGGTATTAGTCATCATTTATTCACTAATTATTCAGACAGAACTCGAAAATAAATAGCATTAGAATTGAGAAAAAGAAAAAAACATGTCTTATGTCTTATTTATTACAATTCTGTTCAAAAACTTAATTAAGGTTTTGTCTTATGAAATCTGTGCACGTATTGGTGAACAGTAACGTTGAACATAGAACATAGAACATAGAACATAGAACAGGCTCATTTTACTGCCCTATTGTCTTCAACTATTCAACAACAGGGCTTGAGATAACACTTGATATTCCTGATCAGTTAATTGGCGCTAAACTTAATGAATTTGAGGATCGCTTTCGATGTTATTATTGTAACTTTGATTGAATTGATTTTCTCGAAACCAATTTATTGCACTTAAATCACGTTTTGGAGGATTGGGTGAATTGGACTGACGGACAATATTTTCAGTTATAGATCGCTGTTTTGTTTACAATAATAATATAAATCTAATAAATTTTGGTCCCGAAACTCATCAATAATTTATATCCAAATAAAAGGTCAGAATTGATATTAGATTTTGTTAACAGAGCTCTGAGTGTAAGCGATCTGACATTTAATACTTATTTTAAAGGATTTTTACCCTGAATAGAGTGAATGGATTCGATTAGCTTCGAGAAAAAAAGTCAGCCATTCCTACACAGATTTCAATTATGATAAACAGATTACCCTTAGTTTAGCATTAAATTCTCATCGAGCATATGCTCGACTTAAATAAGGACCAGAATATCGATAAGAATCTGGAAATCTCGGCCCAGAATCTAATGAATTATTGATTTTTCATTTTGTATAACACATTCTCAAAGGGAAGGGGAGAGAAAACTCTGGAATAGAATAGATTTTGTTGTAAAATATATTGCATTTTAAAAAATAACACTTATTTTGATGTAATCTTTGATATAAAGAGTGAGTTATTGTATTGTAAAAGGAATTCATTGTATTTACCAAATAGTGGTACAAATAATGTCAATAATATCATATTTATTAGGAAAAGAAGTGGTAATTCTTTGTTCAGTCACTCGTTATTGTCATCTGATATGTGGTGTGACCTAAGGGTTGTCCATATCTTTGACGACTTCTTCATAGGAAGGCGGGTCGTCATTATCTGATTGCTGTGGGAATAGTGTATCGAACTGATAGGGATTGTAATTAATTTCATCTGATGAGGAGGAAAGGCTTCTTATTAATTGTGCCGGAGATGGCATTATGATTGTCTGCCTGATAGGCACCGGCTCTTCGAATGTTCGATAGGCTGATGAACGGCTGGCGTTCGATGAGGTCTGTGTGAGAGGTCGGTGCGAATTAATTGAAGAACTACGCTGTCTCTGGGCTCTCATACTGGACCGCCGCCTGTGGCTGCCTGAGAGGGGGTCGTTCTGTATGTCAGAGTCCTTTCTTGTGCAAAGAAATAGCATAAGAACAACAACTATTACAAATCCGCCCAACTTCTCGATGTCTGCCCAAAGGCTTCCGCTGTTATCAGTCGGAGTATTGTCATTGGGATCAGTGCCAGACTTTATTAGACAATTAGAGGACAGTATATCGTATTCATAATTCTTTCTGCACCGACACTGAGTGCTCTTACAGTAGAGATTGGACAGACATTCACTACTATCTGAGCAAAAGTCATCAAAGTTTTTCTTTGGCAGACAATTGTCATCTAAATGGTAATGTGTTTGATTGCAAGCGCACAGACCATTCGTGCACAGGCTGTGTGGAACGGGAAGCGAACAATGTATCTGATCACTGCATTGGCTTCCGATGACTCTATAATTACAGTTGTGCTGTGATCTGGATCTGTCGCACCGACAGAACCCTAAAAGTTTGTTATGATTTGTCAACAGAACTGATTGGAGGAGTGATCGCCAAACAGTGTTTCGTTTCTTTCTGTCATTAAAATTAACTTCGAGTCCATTAGTTAGTAAGCAGTGAGCGTTCAGACAGGACTGGTATAGCATACACCTCGTGTTGACTGTAGAAGATTGAAGACAAACACCAGTTGGCGATAGTCTGTTATTTATTCGACAAAAGCAAAGATGAGTGGAATTATTGCACTCAACGGTACTCTGTTTGCAGTTCGCCTCCAACTGACAGGTATTGAAACAAAAGACTGATTTTAATGTTATCTCAAAAACAGTGAAAACAAGAAATAAGTGATAAATCGGAAGCCAAAGCATAACCAACAAAACGTGTAACGATTGGCACAAGAACTGGTCGATTGGCTTAACATTTGGCTAACGAACTGCTCATACATAAGATTTTTGTTATATTAACTGCTTATCCAACGAAAGAGATGTGGAGACACAGAATGGAAGCACTCAATCGTTGATAGACTGGTACTAAACCTGGCAATACATGCAATACATGCGCGCAAATTCTTCGTTAAAACTATACTCTGGGTCTCTCTATTCGCTTCTCGATTCTCTATTAACCTCAGATTCAAACAATTTTATTGATTAATTAAACATTGAATTCAATTGATAGTTGAGTTAACTTATAATTAGTTGTGTTATATCACACATGAAGTCACTCAGACGTATATCAGCACAGAATATGTCCGCAGAATATTCTACTTTATTATAGTCGAGGGCTTGAGTTATGGCACAAACCGTTGAAAAGATATTTTTGAGCAAATAATTTGTCGCTCAGAATATTATAGTTAAAGCATTAGGCATTAGAATAAAACTCTGTGTACTTTACCAAAGCACAGCCTGTTTGCTAGCAAAGGTTGTATCGATTTTTCTTGTCATCATTACAACTGAAACGTGAGTTTTGCTCAGTCTATGTGCTGTTCCCCCACTTCTATACACTTATAAACATATATTCTTAGCAAATGTTCTGAATTCTGTGCGGATTTAGTTTGGAAAACGCACTTTAAAATTCAAATTTTACTATTATTTGAGACCAGAATATATTCCGACAACATTTTTCATACAGAATATGAGAGCACAGGTTATCCCAAAACTCTATTCAAAGTGGAATCTCTTTTGTAGGAATATATTACAGAATTATGAAATCGTGAGCACAGAATAAATTGCTGGAGGGATCGCTGGGATAATTTTTCAAAGATTAATTTCATAGATAACTCTGTTTCCAAGCACTAGAAATTTCTTCATAATAGGAGTGGGCGACGAATCTAATGCCATTCCCATCGCAATCATTCAATAATTTAATTTCAGAGTATTTTTGACTCAAAATATTGATTGAAATGAATTAATTTTTCTTTGATTTTCTCAATTAATTTGATTTAATCGCTAATAAAGGGAATGATTTTTTACATGAATTCCATTATGATGTCTGTCCTATGAAAACAATTCTAACAAATCATACATTTATGAGGACAAGGAATTTGTTATGGAAGGAGCGTCATATGTGACATGACTTATGTCTCGTTATATAAACAAAAACACATTTTATTGGATTATTTGAACAAAAAAATTGAGAGAAATACTGATCCGTAACCTAAACAACGAAAGTCTTTTGTTTGTCGAATCGAACCACTTCTTCATAGGTCGGGGGTTCGTCGCTGTATGGCTGACAATCATTTGGGTAGAGCTCGTCGAAGGTTGGCGGAGGATAACCCTGATTAATAGCTAGGCTTATGTCTGACTGCAGTGACATTTGAGACGCTCCGAGCTCTTGGTCGTCGGTTTCGATTATTGACTGAACAGTACAAGTGTCGCACTGCCTATACTGAGACGACTGGTCTTTTCTGATGGCCTGTTCCACTAGTTTGAGGCCTCTCTTAGCGTTGCCCAGAATGAAGAGCAGGCATATCCAAAGGGCCAGAATCACGAATATTGAGTAAATACGGGGCGGTTCTATCAAATCAAATTCAGACAACTTATTCAGATTGCGGTCCGTTTTCATTGTCTCGAAACTCCGCTCCAAACAGTCGCTCAGCCCTTCGTTGTCCAGACATTCGGGACCGATGTTTGGCTCACATTTACTGCTTTTATATTTGTCAAAATGAAAGCCTGGTCTGCATTTGCACTGACTCTTCACGCAAACCAATTCAGGACCGGCACAGCCCTCGTCTGTGCTGCAGTGGTCGTCAAAATTAAGCGGTAATTTGCATGAGTCTGAGTCAGTGTTATAGTGGAACCCAGTCTTACACAAACAACTCTTGTTTTGGTCGCACACACTGTTGGCTACTTTGCTATAACAGTCCCAATCGGAGCCACAGTGGCCGCCGATTATGGCTTTCCTGACGCAGGTTTTCGTAATGTTATTGTATTGAAAGCCATTAGATCTGTGACACTCACATTTGCCCGGATTTGTGAACCCGAACCGGAACCATAACAACACCCAGAAGTCATCCTTGAATTCTGTGTCCAAACCATAACATCCAGCGTTCGGGACGTGACTGCACTGAACAGATCCCATACAGCTCTCGTTCATAGACTTGTACTGCAGGCAAATGTCGTTTAAGAGAGTGATTGGGAATTTGGGACCACATTTGCAGGTTTGAGTCTTTTGGTCGCATATCTGAGTCTTATTATTACGACACCCGAGAGTCGGGTACTTATGATAATCACATTTGAATGTCTTCTCACAACTAATTGAATCGATTAGAATATAAACCGAATAAATCGATATTAACGTCAAAATCATTTGGATTTGAATGTGTTTCGAGTGATTAGACATGACTTCTGTCTGAATAATTGAATCAATAACTGAGTCAAAAACAGAGTCCACTTATTAATGAAATTCTGATGGAATCCATTGAGAATTTCACTGACAAACGATTCTTGCGCTCACTTTTATGACCGGCAGCGCCTCCCAATCGACTGCAGCCTCAAACAGAGTATCGATTTCTACCTTTAATTAAAGTTTTGTCTCAAATCGAAGAAGAGTTTCAAGAAATAAGAAAAATATCACAAAAATATTCAATTATTTCAGTGATTAAGAGAAATCTTCTGATGAAATATGCAATCAATGGTAAGCAAAGCCCTTCCCCTCAATGAATGCATTTGAGGATAAGAAAGCGAAAACACGAGAGAAAACTTATCAATCAATTAATGTCTTTCGACTGATATTCTGGTGAGAAATCAAAGTCCATATAAAGCACAGAATAAACCCAACAAAACAGTAGATTCTTGTCTTAACCACACTTTGAACAGACGAGTAGTTCCTCCTATCGTTTGAATCAATGACTAAATACACGACAAATAAAGTCATTCAACGATTGACTCATTCATTACATCACTGTTTCAAAGCAGACGTCGACTAAAAGCCGATTAATTTTTGATATCATTTTACTCAACAAAGAGTATCACTATTTTCTATAAATACTAAAATCAGTCCCAATTTGTACTCAATTTAACTCTTAATTTGAATTAATTACAAACCTTTTTGACTGACAATCAGTTCCTGCTTTTGGTGATCTTCGGCACAAATTTGGGCGTAAAATCAACTCTTGTTTTCGTTTGAGATTTCAGGTAAATGCCACTGAATTTCAATTAATTATCTCAAAGATTACCACAAATTTGATACAAAATGTACTCAAAAGAGTCTATTTTTTCAGAGAAATATCACATAAATCTTGAAAATGTCAGTTCAATGGACACTTGTGGCCACCTTTTTATACGGGGAAATAGGATTTGTTATCCTCCTATTGATTCCCTTCATTAGCTCTAAAACGTAAGGAAATTAACATTTATTTGTAATTATCTTTAATTTCCTCAAAACTCATGTTTTTATCCCCAAAAAGATGGCAAAAGCTCTTCAAATCGCGTTTCCTGAAGAGCATCGAAAGTCAGGCCAACCTCTACTTTATGGTGTTTATCGTTATTCTGGTCCTTCTCTTCATTGGTAAGTCTCATAAAATAGGTTTTCCTCTCAACTAATGGCTAATCATTGAAATCAGATTCAGTCCGAGAGATGACAAAATACGCCGGAGAGAAGATCCACGACTCAGATCATGGACATCTTGACGCAGAGCTCCAGCACTCGATGAAACTGTTCAGAGCGCAGAGGAATTTCTATATCGCGGGTTTCGCTCTATTTCTTTGTCTGTAAGTAATGTTTTTGTATTGACTTTTATGTCACTCCTCTGAAGCTCTATTAGTCGTCTAAACATTTAATGAACGCACGAATGCTATGAAATGCGAGACAATCGCTCAGCACTTGAATTGAGATAACATTAACTGACAATTGATTGGCAAACAAATGGTTTGTCGACACAAATATGTGTTCCTTTCAAACGAGTCATTAGTTTTCAGAGATTTTGAGATAAAACTAAAGAATTAAATCTCTCTTAAAGTGTTATCAGACGTCTGGTTGTTCTGATTGGAGCTCAGGCCGCTCTCGAGGCACAGGCGGAAGCGTCGCTCAAACAGGCAAAGGGCGCTTCACAGCACTCGAAACAGTTGATGGAACAGATGTCCAGCCAGTCCTCAACACAGAGTCGGGAAAAGCTTAACGATGAGAACGAAGGAAACAAAAAACTCGAGAAACAAGAGTCAGAACTCAGAAAATTGAAGGAAGAGTTGGCCCTCTCTAAGGAAGAGCTGATTCGGTATCGAAACAACTGTAGCGCTATGAAGAAACAGGCGGAGGCTGTCAATGAAGAGTATGACCGCCTTCTCGTAGAACACGACAAACTACAGGTGCGCTAAACACTACTTTCCTCCGATTATTGTCTTAATTTAATCCGATTTTTGTCTTTTAGCGCGAATACAACAAATTGACGAATAAAGGCGAAGAAGTGAAGAAAGACAAGTGATTTGTCGCTTAATATCAGATCAAATGATTTTAATTGCATTTGATTTTGAGTTCAAAACAATATTTTTATTTAAATAATAATTAAAAACATTTTCTTCTCTTTAATCGTATTTTAAGAAAAGATTTTTAACGAATAATTAGTTTTTTATAAAATGTATAAATTGTTTGCAAATAATCACAAAAAAGCGTTTAAACTCTTAGAGAGAATGTCTCAGAAAATGATTGAAAGCCGGGATTTTAGGCCTTCCTATCGATTGTATCACAAAATTTAATAAATTTCCTCTTTTAATGTCTCCGTATTTGACCGCCAATAGAGTGACTGCACTCACAGACAACAGACTGATGACCAAACCCTTTGTTAATTTCGATGATTTCTTCAATTGATTGGTCAGCTCTTCCTCTAATGTGAATGGAATGGACAGCGCTTCTGGTGTTTGCGGTTCATTGAAGTCTTCCACTGATTTGATGGCATCCCTCAAGAGTTGCAAATCATTGAAAAGGCTTCGGGTATTGATTAGACCCTGAAGTGACTCAACGAACACCTTCTGCTGGGACGCCGTATCGCTGTCGTGGCTCAGGATCTCTGGCTTTTTAGTCACTCTATTCTTGAGGAATACAATTGTCTGATCGATTCGAGACAACTGACTGTTTATATTCGATAGAATCACATAAAGATCGGGACATCTATTAGAAGACAAGAGATTACATTCGGTTAAGTCTGAAGACGAGATCATAACTCACGTAACACTTGTGTCCAGATCTAAGTCTTTAAGGCTTTCCTTCTTCCAGTCCTGTTTGTGGATAAGAATGATATGAGAACTGATTTTACGAATCGTTGCGCTGTCTTCGACGCCAATCGCTCGCAACACATCTTCAGTGTTGACCACTAAGTCTAGATAACCGAAGTTCTTCTTTTCGAACTCTGGCAGCAAATGTTCGTAATTGGTTTGCGACAGAAATTCTGCCAATTCTTCGGTATTTCTATTAATGAATTCGAGATTAAATCGATTTATAAAAAGCAATCAATTGATTGAAAATTACGGGACTCTTGGCTTTGACTCAGACTTTTCCCGGCATTTGAATTGAATAACAGGTTTGACATAACTCTTCAAAGCAATCGCCTCTTCTTCACTGAGTCCTCCATTCTGAGGGGTTTCCCCGTTTTGGAGTCCATTAGTGTCTTCACAAACTGTTTTTCCCATATTTTCTAAGATCTCATTAATCTATAAATAGATTGGATTTCAGACAAAATTCAATCGAAAAGCAATTCCTGTTATTTAAAGACCTTTTTGTGTCCCTTCGAGAGCGCGATCTCAGCAGCGGTTTGCGAAGTAATTGTTTTTGCGGTGATATCAATGCCAGCGCTTAATAACTTTTCGACAACCTTTCCATAGCCTTCCCTTACGGCCCAATGGAGTGCCTTTTAATCAAAACTAATGAATGGATTGAAAATAGAGTCAAATTATAGCATACATTCCATCCGTCGGTATTCTGGCGATTGATGTCCGCCTTATTATCAATGAGTAGTTGAGTCAGACCAGCCTTTCCTGATTTGGCCGCATATATGAGCGGAGAATTGCCGTAATTATCGATTGCGTCAACATTTGCGCCGAATTTTAATAGAAAACGGGAGCACTCAATCAGGTCTTCCTCTTTGGCGTTACCGATACAGGTGGCCATCAATGGCGTGAAATTATCTTCAAAGAAAAGTTCTGAATATAGAGTTTAATTGAGTTTAAACAAACCCAAGTGATAGTTAGTATCTGCTCCGCCTTCCAGTAGATAGTGGACAATGTCTTTGTGGCCACAATTGGTTGCGTACATCAGTGCAGTCCAACCGGCCATCAAAATAGTGTCCACAAAGAACTGGTTATCGCATTCTTTTTCAATTATTTCTCTCAAGTAATCAATGTTTCCATTAATGACAGCCATTCGGATGTCATTCAAAAGGACACCATTTGAGGAACCGTTAACTTCTATCAATGAGTTCCACTTTGGCTTAATTTTCTCTTCGATTGTCGGAGAAGTTATCTTTGGAACAGCCTTTTCAGGAGATAACACTTCATTGGTGTCAACCTCTCCATTATAATAGTCATCAAAGTAGTCGTCGTCATCTTCCTCCTCCTCACCCGCAGGAACCCATGAAGACATTGTCTTTAAAATTCTTAAGTTTTACTCGAATTCTTTGACAGAAAGGGCCTCACTTTAAGACACTATTCTTCAGTAAATAAATAATTAAATTAAGATATACTCGCTTTAATGGCAGATATCTTAAGCAAAGACAATATCTGAAAAGAAAGGCGCGAATGACAGACAATAAGAGCTTAAAAATTGACGCAATTCTTGTGAATAAACAACAAATTCATTGACAAAACTAATGGACTCAACCAATGGGTTGACACTAACTCTTCACATAAAACGTACGCAAAGAACGAATTATTGTCAGAAAATATTTGACTCATTTGTATTGAAATGCAATAGAAATGGGACTAAAATATTGTAATTACGGTATATATTGACTGCTATTCTGAATGAAAACATAAACAGAAACACGTGTTTTGTTTTGATTAATCAAATATTTAAAAAAACAGTTTATATTTTGTTTTAAATTAAATTGTCTTCAAAATGAGTGCAAAGAAAACCAAAGAAACGGATCAATTGAATGATGATTTCGATAAACTTGCAATAAATGGAGAAACACCTAAATATTGCCAACAAAGTGATGCGACCTCTGATTCGACGCCAAGAAATCGGTCTAAAAACAAGAAGAAGAAATCGCAGACAACTAAAGAAAAGCCGATCTTATTGTCGGATATCGCCGGATATCAGAAACAAATAAATCAATTGAAAGACTTGATTGAAGTTCCGCTCAATAAGACATCAAATATCAAACAAATGGGAATTTCTTTACCGAAAACTGTTCTCCTATTTGGACCGACGGGAACGGGAAAGACGACAACTATTAAAGCTTTTTGTAATGAATTGAATCAAAAGATGTTTTGTCTGAGCATTAATTGCGCCACAATTTTGGGAAAAACATTTGCCGTCTCTGAAGACAATTTAAGAACAATTTTCACGACAGCCGTCGAAATGAGTCCAAGTCTTGTATTTCTGGACAACTTTGAGATGATTTGTTCCAATAAGAAGTCAAATAGCGATCAGGAAAAGCGTCTCATATCTGTGTTGACCTCTATTTTAGATGACTTACCGAATGACAAACATATTGTCATTATTTTTGCCACAAATAAACCCGATTCTATTGACACTAACCTTCGAAGACCAGGAAGAATAGATAGGGAAATCGAGTTTCCGGTTCCGCTGCCATCAGAAAGACTCACTATTTTTAAACTCCATTTGAATAAAAACAATTGTGAAGTAAGTGATGATGTGCTTCAAGAGTTAGCCCAATCAGCCCACAGTTTCACAGGCGCTGACTTGGGTCTGGTTTGTCGTGAATCAGCTCTGAGTGCACTCAAAGCTAACCGACAGATCATCACTAAACAAGATCTGATTGAGTCTATGAAGTGCGTCCGTCCGAGTGCTATGAGAGAAATCAGTTTAGAGGTTCCGAATGTCTTTTGGTCAGACATCGGAGGAATGCAAACAATTCGGGATAAATTGACTCAATGTGTGGTTTGGCCCCTCACTAATCCCGAAGCATTCCAAAGGTTAGGCATTGAAGCGCCCAAAGGGGTGCTTATGTACGGACCGCCCGGTTGTTGCAAAACAATGATCGGTAAAGCGTTGGCCACAGAAAGTAAACTCAACTTTTTGGCCATAAAAGGTCCCGAACTCTTCAACAAATGGGTCGGAGAGTCGGAGCGTGCAGTTCGTGAACTGTTCCGAAAAGCAAAGGCTGCCTCCCCTTCCATACTATTCTTCGATGAAATCGATGCGTTAGCTGTTGAGAGAGGGGTCAGTCAGAGCACTGTTGGGGACAGAGTTTTGACTCAATTATTGACAGAAATCGATGGCATCGAAAGACTCAATGGAGTGGTAATCGTCGCCGCAACCAATAGACCAGATTTGATAGATAAGGCATTTATGAGACCCGGAAGACTCGATTCTGTGCTTTACGTGCCTTTACCTGACATTAACACCAGATTTGAAATTTTGAGAATAAGAACAAACAAAATGGCAGTCAATCAGTCCGTCAAACAATCTCTTCAATCACTGGCCGAGTCTACGGAGGGCTATACCGGTGCAGAAATAACAGCCGTTTGCCAGGAGGCGGGACTATTAGCACTGGAAAGTGATATTAATTGTAAAGAAATAGAATTAAAACATTTTATGTCAGCTTTTAATGTAATAAAACCCAGAATAAGCACAGAATTGATTGAATTTTATACAAATTTTGAGAAAGAATTCAATGAAAACATCAATAAAATCAATAAAAAGTAGATTTAAAGTAAGATTTAATGCATTATATGTTTTAATCACTTTCAGTGTCACTATCGCTGTATCCCATTTTCATGAAATGTTTGTCACTGATATCATCAACTTTTTTGCAGTTATTAATGATCTGTTTGTACCACAAAGAGTTGTGAACCTTTGAGTCGTTAAACTTCTCGATTTTCAAATTGAGTTTATTTAGTTTTGAGAGACGGCTAAGAATATCAGCGATTCCTTCACCAGAAATGAATTTATTTGCAAACAAATTAAGAGATTGAAGTTTCGGTAGATTTTTGTCGATATCTATAAGTATTGAGGGACCGACTCTTAGGGAGTGATCTTTAAATTGACGGACAAATAGAGATAAATCCAAATGAGTTATGTTTTCTAAGCCTTCAAACGCAAAGAATGAGAAATAATTTGAATTTAAAACAAATCTTTTTTCAAAACGTGGATCGAAAAAGAACTCCTGATAATTCGGATCAGACTCTCTAATTGGTTTGTAAATGATCTCCAGATATAATCGTTGTATTTGTTTGAATGCCTTCAATGGTGTCAATAATTCCGCCAAAGAATCTCTTAAACTGTATTCGAAATTAAAGGCAATACTTTTGAGTTTAAGACAATTCACTCCAATCTCTTTCAATTCTATGGCAAATGAGTTGTCGTTTATTCCAATATCTGATCCAATTTCCAAATGAACCAAATTCTTGAGTTTTGATATTTCTTTTAATAGAATTTTGAACTCATTTTTCGATGGATTCTTTTCTTTAGTATAAATGTTGAGATAAGTGAGTGTTTCACTGTTGAGTCCAAGTGATGGACAGAACTGAATTTCTTTAGTATAGAACTCAAACGTTAATTTTGTTGCATTAATGGCATTCAAATTACTGAATGTACGAAGAGTTAGACCTGGAATAGTAGTGGCAACTCTTTTGAATGATTGAAGAATCACTGGATTAACCATAGTATGAGTCAAGAAGGCCGCGCATTGATCAGGATAGGTCCAAGAATCATATATGCCTTTTAGAGACCACCCACTGAGAGATAGCTTTATTTTTGATCCAAACTTTGCCACAAACCTATCTCTTGTCTGTTCATCCATTAGATCGAAGCGAATATAATTATATCGATTCAAATGATGACAATATTTTATTATTAGTTCGATATAACGATTGTATCCCTTCTTTGAAATGTTATTTCTATAATTTTCTGTGATATCAGTGATATTCGGACACTTTTTAACCACTGATTCAACGGCTTTAACATTGAAGACATGTTCTTTATTTTTCAATAATTGTAACTTCATTTTGTAAGTTTTCAAATGCTTCTGGACTTCTAAACCTTTCTGGAATTGTTTGGACACACATTCAAGTCTTATGTTGTCTTCAAATGGCAAAAACTGAAGAATAAATTGAGACAAATCATCACAAATGCGTTCACTATATGAGTCCCTTTGGTTTATCTCAATTTTCAATTTCTTAGAACTTCTTAAACACAATTTATTACTCATTTTTGATAATAAAAATCACTTTAATTAAAACAAAACAAAAGATTCAATAAATTTATTAAAGAAAATGATTTTAAGTTTGAATTCAACGAAAAACATAACAAAAGCGGTAAAATAAAAGCTATTTCTGTCGAGAATAGCCAACGGCTATGGGAACGGTCAGTGAATATGAGCCTAACTTTTATGCCTATTATCAGAGAAATTTCAAAAAGTCAAACAAATCTCAGACATTGGTCAACATTATGGGATCATTTGTGATGAGGCGGACCATTAGCTTTTGAAAGTGATATTAATTGTAAAGAAATAGAATTAAAACACTTTATATCAGCTCTTAATGTAATTGAACACACATTTAGTAATGAATTGATTTTTATTCAAATTTCGAGAAATAATACATCAATTAAATCAATAATAAGTAGATTTAAAGTAAGATTTAGAAGCATTTAAATTAGTTTTATCTCATTTACAAACTTATCAAAATAGTGTCCACAAACGGGTCATTTGCAGTCAATTTACAGTTTAAATTACAATTATTCCCTTATAATCGTAATTATAATTATTTAAAGTTCCAACTCTTTTGCACTTTTCAATGATTTGATTGATCCATGGCGTAGAGTCGATGTCATCATAGCGTAACATATATACGTGAAGATCCAAATCAAGTTTATTCAGTTTTGTGAGATTACACAGAATATCAGCGATTCCTTCGCCTGAATTGAACTTATTTTCAATCAGATTAAGAGTTTGAAGATTTGGTAAATTTTTATCGATATCTGTCAGTATTGAGGGAACTACTATTGCGGGATAATCCCGATTATCGCGAATATATAGACATAATTCCAAATGAGTTATGTTTTCTAAGCCTTTAAATGTCACGAATGAGAAGTAATTGGAATTTATCATAAAGTTCTCGTCATTAAGTATTTCTTCATTTTGTCTGCAAATGATCTCAAGATATAATCGATGTATTTGTTTGAATGCCTTCAATGGTGTCAATAATTTCTTAAAAGGATCGCCTAAATTGTATTCAAAATTAAAGGCAATACTTTTGAGTTTACGACAATTAATTGCAATTTCGTTCAATTCTTCGTCAAATGAATCGCTATTTAATCCAAAATCTAATATAATTTCCAAATGAATCAAATTCTTGAGTTTTGATATTTGTTTCAATAAAACTTTGAACACATCCTTCGATGGATTCCGTTCTGTACTATAAATGTTGAGATAAGTGAGTGTTTCACTAATTAGACCCAAAGAGGGACAGAACTGGAGATCCTGTTCGTATAAATCGATGGTTAATTTACTGACATTCGTTACATTCAATCGACTGAATTCATCGAGTCTTAAATCCTGTATACAAATACCAATAGATTTGAATGATTGAAGAATTGATGGATCAGTTGGTAGACTATACTCTGAATTCACATAAAGAGCTAATTGTTTGCCAAACTTTTCGGTAAACCTTTTGATTGTCTTCTCTTCCATTCGATTGAATTCAATAAATTTGAGTTTTTTCAAGCGATTACAGTATTTGATAATCAGTTCCATATATTGGTTGTATTCCTCGTCAGTAACGTCGGCCTCAAAATTAATTGCTTCGATATTCGGACACTTTTTGACCACACATTCAAAGTCTTTTATATCCATTACTGGCGCATAGTCTTCATCGAGAAACATATGGCCGTCAATGAAATGTTTCTGATACTCCAAACTCCTTTGGAACTGCTTTGAGACACATTCAAGTCTTAAATGTTCTTTGAATGGCAAAAACTGAAGAATAAATTGACACAAATCGTCACAAATGCGTTCACAAAATGAGTCTCTTTGGTTTTCCTCAATTTTCACCTGACAATATTCAAACGTCAATGTCTTAGAACAGATTAAATCCAAATTATTATCCATTTTTATACTTAAAATGACTTTAATTAAAACGAATCAAAATATTGTAAATCAAAACAAAGTTTGAATTCAATGAAAAACACAAAAAACATGAAAACAACGTTATGTTAGACTCTGTTTCTATAGCGACGAAAG
>JAQIXD010000685.1:0-22398 GCA_034699985.1 Minunthozetes semirufus | reverse complement strand
GCGGTTTCCTTTCAAAGTGGCAACAGAGAGGCCTTCGAGGAATCTCCCGACAGATTCATTGATTTGTTGCGACCGATCGCAGGCCTAAGAGATAATAGAGAATCAGCTCATTCTTCAGGTCTTCAGGAAAACAGAAGTCAATATGGAAATAGAGACTACAGTAATGACTATAACTCTCGATTTAATAACTCCAGAGGAAGAGGTGGAAGACAATGGGGTCAAAATCACGAGAGAAGCAACGAATGGAGAGACAATACTCGAGGAAACAGAGGATTTAGAGCACAAGAAGAACAGATGAGACCACAAGAAAATAGTGGACAATCAAACGCAACAGAAAATAGACACCAAAGAGGCGGAAGAAATTTCAGGCCTAACAGAGAAGTCGAATGCTATGCCTGTCATGAAAAGGGACACATTTCCACACATTGTCCGACACGTCAGACACCAAATCCAAACAACGCAACAGATCCCAAAACAGTACCAACAGCTGCGGCACCGGTTAGTGCAAACGCTAACACAACAGACAACTCAAGAAATGGTTCGGGAAACACGAGGTCGGGGCGATAGAAGGCAACCCCAACCGAACCGATAGTCCTTCCAATAACAACTCAACAGATTTTATAGACAATAATAGAAGTAATAATGAAATGGAAGAAGAGTTGAGTGAAGAAGAAGAAGTGAACGAACAAGAGTTGAGTGAAGAAGCAAATGAAGAAGAATTGAGTGAAGAAGAAATCAGTGAAGAAGACTTAGAAACACTCGCAATAGGGGAAGAAAAAGACTTAAAAGACAGACTATCTTTAGTGGTGACCATTAATGGTAAAGAAGTAGTCGCACTCCTCGACGGAGGATCAACTGTTCCATTAATGAGCACAGATTTAGCGAAAACTTGTGGCGTAAAGATAATCAAAAAGCGAATACGACTGGTATCGGCATTCAAAGGACAAGTGTTCACAACTGGTATCTGCAAACTTACCGAAGAAGGCAAAGACAACGAGCAGGATGTGGTCAATGTGTATATCACTGACAAAACTTCGTGTGCGTTACTATTGGGTGCGGACTTCTTCAGGAGATTTGAATTGACACTCAATTATGGCAGAAAAGAGGTCAGAAGAGGAGCTGAACCGCAAATTCTAAACTCCAGTGGTATCGACATAAAGCTGGTGAACGCAAAAGACAGACCTTTACCGAAGAAAAGAACGACAATCAGTGGAAGTACTTCGAGGAGAGTCGAGACAGAAACCAATGAAAGGAGTGATGAGAGAGAAAGCATTCATGCAATAGAAGTCGAGGAAGACTTCGAGACACCAGACTATATAGAGGTCTGTCTCAATGAATTGTATTCCACTCAAGGGTTTAGCGGCAAATCACGACCGAAAAGATATTCCACTGAGAAGTACTTCAGGGAAGGCGATAGAGAGTCTTTTGAGAGGGCGTTCGTACCACTCGATGGATACCTGACTGAAGAGCAGAAGAAACTGGTTTTTGATGTGTTTTGGAGAAACATAAGAGCCTTCAGTGTCGATGACTACGATGTGGGACTAACCTCAGCCTTCGAGATGTCTATTAGAACCGTCGATGACTTCGAACAGCGCTTCAAACGACAGGGAAGAAGAAGTTATAGCCGAGAAGACAGAGAAATATTGGCCGAATGGCTGGAACTGATGTTATCGAAGGGTTTACTCGAGGAATCAGACAGTTCTGTCTCATGTATGGCTCATGTGGTGAAATATAAAGATAAGGCCCCTCGAGTGACAACAGATTTCAGACCAACTAATTGTCTAATTATCAAAGAAGACCTGCCGTACGTCAATATGCAGGAGGCGTTCGATGATCTGTTTGGAAAAGAGATCTTCACTGCATTGGATCTAACGATGTCTTTCTATAACATCGCAATTAAAAGGGAGGACCGATGGAAAGTAGCGATTCAGTTACCGGACGGTCTATATCAGTACACTTCGGCACCAATGGGTCTGACAACGAGTCCTAAATTGCTTCAGAAATTGGCGAATCTTGTGGTGAAGAAGAGAGAGTATGCCATAGCATATGTGGACGACATTCTAACGGCCAGCAGAAGCTTTGAAGACCATCTAAAACATGTCGATGACATCTTAAAACAGCTGATCCACTATGGATTGCGGGTGAAACCATCGAAAGTCCAAGCATTCAAGAAACGTATTAAGTTCTTGGGCTCGGAGCTGACCAAAGAGGGAGTAGAGATTCCTCAGGAGAAAATACAAGCGATTCTCGACATTCCGAGACCAAACTCGAAGAAGAAGGTCCAGTCATTTCTTGGATTAATTAATTTTCATCACAAATACATGGATAAGAAGTACGACTACACTCAGCCACTGTATAACATCGCCTCAGATAAGGTACCATTCATTTGGACGGAAGAACACGACAGATGTTTCGAAGAATGCAAAAGAGCTATCACTACAACACCAGTCCTAACATTTCCAGACGAGAGAAGAAAGAAAATACTGGTCACAGATGCGTCAAATATTGGAATCGGAGGAATGATATGTCAAGAAGAGAATGGAGAGCCGCGAGTGATCGGGTACTTCAGTAAAGCGCTCTCTAAAGCCGAAAGAAAGTGGTCTACAATTGAGAGGGAGCTCTTTGCGATCCTAATAGCCGTCAGAAAGTACCACAAACTGCTAGTCGGAGAAGAATTCGTGATCTATACCGACCATAAGCCGCTTCTGGTACTAAACAGTCTGAAAGAGATCCGCAATCAACGGTTGGCGCGATGGGCGGCCGAATTAAGTGCCTTCAGATTCAGAGTAATTCACATTAAAGGTGTGGACAACGATGTGGCCGACGCTCTTAGCCGTCTAATCAAAGCACGAAAGATAGAGAAGAAAAACCCCGAAAACAAGACTTCCTGCGAATCTCACGACATCACCAGAGCTCTCGATGGCGACGAAGAAGGAGAAGAATGGGTGGAAGCAGTCGATGATGAGGAAGAAGACTCAGACCAAGAGTTAGAGCAACAGAACGAAGAGTTGTTAGAAGAAAGCGATTCAATCTTCGACTCAAACACTATAAAACAATATCAGGATTTGGATCCGTTCTGTAAAACGATTAGAAGTCGAATCATAAGAGAAGGCAAAGATTACAGGCGTCTGAAGAGGAAGTTTGTGGTCTTTGGAGACATTCTTTACAGAAGAAAACGAAAGGGCTCTAAAAATAACGAACGATTGCAAGTGGTCTGTCCTCAAGAGCTAATCCCAAGACTTCTCAATATTTTCCACAACTCGACAGACAGTGGAGGACACAAAGGCGTAAAAAAGTGCGAATCAGACATTCTTCAGGGTTTTTGGTGTGAGAACTATCGCGAACACATCAGGACATACATCAAACAGTGTGTTGTCTGTCAGCGAACAAAACCTCCTAATCATCACCCGTATGGAACCGCTGGCATTGTCGAGACACCAGTGCAGCCGTTCGAGCACGTGAGCTGCGATTTAACGGGACCTTTCATGGACTCAGAGCGGGGGAAGAGACACATCATTGTAGTGGTGGACAGAGCGACCCGTTATATATACGCCAAAGCGATCAAAAACAGAACAAAAGAAACGATAATCAAGTTTTTCAATGAGTTCTTCGATAGGTTTATGACTCCAAAGAAGATAACTACAGACAGAGCGCCAGAGTTTATGAGTAAAGACTTCCAAGAGTTTCTTAAAAGACTAAATGTCGAGCACAGGCCAAGTGCGAGCTATTACGCGGCCGGCGATGGTTTGGCAGAAGCAGGAGTGAAGAGAATGTTGTTAGTCATTAGATCCTATGCTAATGAGTTGTCCAGAAATTGGTGTCAATATGTAGGCATCGCCTCAAAGGTGATAAACAGATCCGTGAATGAGATCACAAGATATTCTCCGTCTTATCTGGTCTTTGGATGCTCTCCGAGTAATATGTTTGAGAGAAAGTTCAAGATTAGAGCCATAGAAGAGACAAATGGAACAATAGATGATCCTTCAGATGAAGATCAGTGTACTCTTCAAAAAGCGAGAGCAGAGGCCAAACAGCGTATCGAAGAAGCGGAGAAGAAGTGGCAAAAGATCAGGAAATCAAAGCTGAAAACTCCTACGTTTAAGCTCAAAGACCTGGTGTGGGCTTTCGACCGCTCAGTTGATCCGGGAGTGACTTCTAAGTTGAAACCAATCAAAAACGGGCCGTACATTATCATTAGGGAAGTGTCAGACAACACATTCCATATCTTTCCGGCGGTTAAAATCAGAAACTCTGAGAGTAAAAGAATAAAAGTAGTAAACAGTCGTTTCCTATTCCCGTATTTCGGCGCCAATCCTCGCAATTATGATAATCTCTGCAAATCAGTAGATGAAGGACTCTTTGATAACCCAACGCCAGAGATGACAGATAATGATCTCTTTGATGTCGAACAGAAAGTGGAGTTCATTCGCAAAATCAAAGAAAGTAAGCGACAAATGGAAACTGAAGCTCAACAGAGAAGAAGAGCTGATAGAGAGGCGAGAGTTGAACATTTGAGTCAAGGAAGAGGTCCTTACGCTGAAGACTGTCCAGTTTCAGACTTCTCAAGAGATGGTAACCAAAGATCTGAAGGAAGCGTTGGAGAAACCACTCAAACAGCAGATGAATCTCAAAGACTTAGTTTTGATACTGATTTTCAACGACTGATTGATGACAACGAAAGAGACCAACAAATCAGTGATAATAACGATAATAATGAAGAATGTGATGATCAGAACGAAGAACTATCTCAAGACTTCACGGAAAATGACTTCAATGGTCAGGTTTCTCAGGAAGAGCTCAATTGGGACTTAAGAAATGTGAGTCAAAGTCTTAATCAAAATCTAAATCAAAGTATTAGCCAAACATTGAATGAAAGTCAAAGCAATTCTCAATCAAATGTGATATTAACTGAATCTGAAGAAGCGATTCCACAGCAGAAGACAACCAATAGTCGCCCACAAAGGAATCGCAGAATTCCTACTCATCTCAAAGATTATGTGATGTCTAAGAAGTGATGAAAAAGTCATGTATTCCTTAATTCTCTTAAATTTTATGAATTTCTTATTAATTTTTATTAAAAATCATTTCATTTAATGTGTGTCCGTCTTATCATTCATTTCATTTCATCCATTCATTAGTTTTAAGTTTTTATTTGTGATATTTTAAGTCTATTTTCACATAAGTTTAGAATTCATAGATTTATAGGTATTTAAAGTCATTAGTTTTAAGACTATAATTATATTGGAAGTGATTTATAGACAATTGTGTGATAAGAGACATAAAAAACGATAAAAAGGTGTCTGAAATGATGTGCAGAAGAGGCAGACGTTTGATAATTCCCGCCACAGCGGGAGGGCTGCAGACGAGCGCAAAGTGATGTCCATATATAGTGTTATAATTATCGACATCCGGTCTGAAGTGAAGAACTAATCGAAAAAGGATTGAAAGCCAATCAAATTGAGTGGAAAGTCATGGGAATCGATTAAAAGAGGAATACCTTCGCAAACAATGGCCAATAAATGTCAAAATAGAGATCAAAGGTCAAGAAAAGTGAAAAAGTGGTAATAAATCGCCAAATATTATGTCATGTAATGTAAGGAAGGCTTAAATGTATGCAAACTGTAAGCAGTCGTCAAATGAAAGCAAGAGTTGAACGCAGTTTAAAGACAACGGTTTCATCAGTTTTAACCATAAAAACGATTCAAAAGTGAATTTTATCTTTAAATTGTGTCCAGAAGTGTCTCCTAAAGAGTCAAAGAAGAAATTGTCTTCAAATTGGTTGCGAAAGATTAGCCACAAAAGCGCCAAAAAGCCTATAATTGAAGAAAAGACAAATCAGAGGTTTGTTTACATTAAAATGGAGGACAACGAACCACAAGAGGCACCAGAACTACCACAAGAGCCTCAAGAAGGACCAGAAGGACAGGCAGAGCCTCAAGAAGCACCGCAAGAGCCGATGGAAGAACCACAAGAACCCGACTCTCGAACGAAAGACTATTATATGGATCGAATCGTCGATGAATTCAATCCATTGTCGAGACAGGAGTTGATACCACTCTGTGAAGAGCCAGCGCCGTATGAATCACCGGAAGAGCCGCACAATAACGGTCCGACAGTGTATCGGATCTTCAGACAGAACGCACTGGTCTTCGATGACTTAATGGATGACATTATGAGAAGAGATGAGACAATCATTTGGATGTCCCTCTTTGGAAGTGAATATCCTGGCGATGAAGTCGTCGAAGAAAGACTGAAAACGATTGTTCGGATGAGAAACGACGGAATCATTTTAGTCGACTTCTTTGTCGTGATTCTGTGCGAACCGAACGCGGAAAGACATCTCTTCGTATTCTCGGCTCCAGTTTTGGCTTATATGTGGTCTCAGGACAGCGATCGGGAAATCCACGAAAGTGTTGATAAAGTGATGGCAATCGCGCAAAGAGTGGTTCCATTCTATTTCAAGAGGCCGTACGAGGGCTGGCGATGGCTGATAACGGAGATGATAAAGGAGGGGATCAGAGAATTGGAGGGAATGACCATTCATTGGACTATTTTCCGGTATTCCCCGCAAACAAACCCCTCGAGACACAAGTTATGGACGCCTCCGAACTTTTGGTCGATGTGTATCGACTTCGGAGTGGAAAAGCTGGCGATGGCGACAGTCCCTCGAAGAGCGCCTCCTATTTGGTATATCTTCAATGAAGTGGTGGTAAAGGAGGAGAAGATAAGAGACACTTATCACAGAGGACTGGGAGATGAGCCGCAGAACTGGTTTTGGCAGATATTGGACGTCGACTTCGACTGGGATTACAACGAAGTCATGAAAATACTCCGCAAAGAAGCGTTCAGACTATCGATTCTCATATCTGCCGGAAAAAGACTGACCAGAAGTATAAGATCGGACACACATAAGAACGAAGTGGAAGCCATAGCGGGAAGATTGACAGAAATAGTGGTCCAACACCTGAGGAATAAACCAATACTGGCCTCAGCTCTAGTGTTGGCACTGATGTCACCAATGGTTGGCATATTTGTGGGCAGAAGTCAACTCCGATTTAAAGACTACGTCCGTCGCTTCGCATTCAATGTCTTAAAGCGGTTAGTCTTCGATATGGAGATACAAAGGCAGACAAAGATCCAATTGTGGAAGAATTTGGACGCGATTGGTGTGAATCCGGCCCTACAGTTGGTGGCGATGAGTCTGAGAGCAAACTTTTTGGCGCAAATGACTCGAATTAAAGAGAGGCCAACAGAGGACGACATTTATTTCATCAAATCGGCGAAAGACAAGAAGAAATCGATTCCTCAGAGCGCGGGAATCGACAGAAGTATCGCCAGAGGAGTGGAGATTATGAATATCGGCGGAAGAGAGATCGCGGCGAGACTTGGAATCTCTGTCGTGAAGTATTGGCTGACATTTTGGGCCGAAGGCGAGCCTCTGGTCATAACAGACGATTTGCTGTCTGTTTATGACAACCCATTCCCAAAAAAGGTCGGATCAGAGAATACAGTCGACGGAGAGCTTCAACAAGACCTCGAATATGAAGTGGAGGAACCGTTAGGAGAAGAGGCGGAGAATATGGACATCGGAGAAGATCGCAGTCACGGTGTGTACCAAGAATTCGTTGCGGAAGACCTCCCGAGAGAAGAGAATAGAGCCAAAAGTGTGGCAAAAGAGGCGACGAATGAAAATATTGCTCAAAGAGAGGGCCAAATAGAAGAAGAAGACGATGACAGCGAAGACGACGATGGATATGAAGCAAACGTCGAGATCGTTCCCGTCTTTCTTGGATATGATGGCGATTCCTATCCTCCGACACCGAATTGGTCAGACTTTGAGGAAGAAGAAGACGAGGCCTGAAGAGAGACATCAGATCAGAACTTTTATTTCAATTTTTATTGTTTTTATCGTTTTTTTAATTTAGTTAAGACTTTAGTCACTTAAAAGTCATTCCAATATTCAGTCAATTATTAAGAATTAGTCAAAACTTTTAACTAATTGTAGTTAAGGCTAAGAAAACCGAATTATTATTACATTTATTATAGAATTATTACTATTATTTCATAACATTATTCATATTATTTGAAGAATTTTCACTATTTGTTAGTTTTTTAAAGAAATTTTAAGGTTTTTGCGGCCATACCGTCCCTCCCTTTCCTCTGTCCGTTTGTACCAAACGAGGGGGAAGGTGTGGTCCGCTCGGGAACTGCCAATTGTGCCGACCCTTTGATAATAGGGTCTAAAACTTATTATTTTAATATTTTAGTAATACTTACGTACTTTTTGTGTGAAGCACCGGTACGAGCACAGCCCTAACAGCACTCTATAGCTGTCAGTTGTTAGTGAGTGCACAGACTGTTCAGTCGCTCAAAAATAGTCTTCAATTTTAATTGTATTTTAGTTTTAATTCAATTCATTTAAATAAAAGAGAATTCGTTTTTAATTGTGTTTTAAATACTTTTATTGTTTTAAAGTTTGTTTACATTTGTGAGTAAAGCGTGATATCAGCCGATAGTTGGGAAAAGTGTCGATCGCCGCGAGTATTGAGTCCTCCACTCCTTTCTGTCCCGATTCCCGGTCTTTCCCCTGAGGGACCAGCCGTGAGGCGTTGATATTTGACGGTTTGGACAGTCCCCGGCACAGCCGTATCCTCCAGATCGTCACATTTTTATATAAACTTTTGCGGTGTTTATAAAAATACTAATTATATCTACGATACGAATGGATGTGGTTTTTGATTGATTTGTTATTTTCTTATTTTTTGAGTTATCTTTTCATAAGTTTTTAAAATAAACCATTTTTTGTATTTTTCCATATTTTTTGTTTAGTTTTGATTACAAGTCATGTCATTGAGTGCTTACAAAACCGATTATTCGGAGGATTTTTAATTGAAGTTTTAGTTGAAGTAATCAATTATTTATTCACAAACTCATGATTACTCTTATATTTTCGACTTTTAATTTATATTTTTGTTTTTTGTATACCTTTTATGCCATTTAACTCATTCTTCAAAAGTGTAGCGGAAATAAGAGACCATTTACTCACTCTTATAATGAATTCAATAGAAAAAGAGTAATTATTTTCGGTTCAAACCGTCCAATGATATACTGATTCAGAATCGGTTTTAATATTTGTTTTATTGTTTTCTCTTAAATTAAATGCGAGATAATAACGGAAATAAATAACTGGCAAAAGGGATCGCTTAGTGTTTTGGCATATGGTATCCCAATTTATTAGTTGAATGATTAGCACAATTCAAATGAGTTTTTTTAGGACCAAAGGAAATGTTTTGCCCGAAGTTAGTAATACTCAACCATTTATTCAATTTTTGCGTTCATTTCTGGTGTTTATTATTATTGGTTATGTCTTTCGGCGAATGCTTTCGATTTCATTATTCATATTTGAGATCCGTTTCATCGGATAATTATGTGTTATATAAAAATAATGTCCGAAATAATGCATTCAATGATAAATTGTATGCTTATATCGCATGTAATTAATATCAGTCATGACTTTAATACCAAAAGAAATGTATTTTTTCTGTTTTTATATTCATTTATTCCATAAAAGTATAGTAATGTCCGATATATTTATCTGACAGAACAACAAATAACATTATTATTATTCATCGTATGAGAGAACAGAATAGCGCCGGTAGTCAGCAATACATATAAAATGGACAATAAATTCCAATATTTATTGGCTGAGATGAGACTACAATTCCTTAGATTCTGAGGACAAACAAAACTCAAGAAATATTTAGACAATTCATTCAATTATTAGCGAGAATTCAATTGATTCCCAAAACAGGAATTTATATTAATTTATTCACTAATTTTGCTTTTAATACAAAACTCATTATTCTATTCAATTAATTAACAAAAGGTTTTATTCTTTGAAAAAAATGTCTTTATTTTTCAGTCCATATCTTAAAAAACATTTTCAATGAAAACATTACCAAAAAGTTAATTAAATTCAATGATTTTCTTCAATGAAAGGCTTTAATCAAATTAAGCAAAGCCTGGGATGACATCCCTTTTCATAATTTCATAATTGATTCCAAAATTTATTATAAGATTAAGTGAATTAAGTATTTGTAAAACAATTTAAGTATAATAATGACATTGAAATGACTAAAATGACATTCTTTTGGATAATTTAGTTTACAATTACTCTATTAATTGTTTCGTAAAACACTATTAATACTCAAAACCAAGTATTGGTTTGTCTTCTCTCAACACTTGCATTGCTTTGACATAACATAAGTCAAACAAAGAGTTAATTAAAGAGACCCTAACGTCACACTAATAGACATTTTTCTTCTTCTTTTGGAATATTTCTTAAAATATTTGATGTCTTATGTCTTATGTGTTGTCATTTGTATGCTTTCAGTTCAACACAAATTACTTTTGCATTGCATTGGCTCTACATTTGAAGTCTTGTGCCTTATGTTTGGCTCTGAAACAACTGCTTATTATTGAATTTGTTGTCTTTAATGTCATTATTATTATTAATAGAAACTCAAGTTTTGGACAAAATTAAGTTTTGGCGAAAAATTCGTCTCAAATTCAGTTTAGTCGACGCCTTCCACTTCACTCATAACTATTTAAAGCCCAGTTCGGGAGCCATTCATTTTGTCAGGAATCAGACATACTCTGAGACTGAGATAACCCCCCATTAAATAGAATCTAATTTCATTGATGACCCGTATCTGAGACATAATAATCCCGACACCAATTAGAAAATATATCCTCAAAGCAATGGATGAGCACTGAATACACATGACTACACCTATACTTTAAAATATGATGATATCGAGTTCCTACCACTACTCCTAACATGATTCTGCTCTTTTTGTTTAACATATTGATAAAGATTGATTGGTCTATCAGGAGTACTGCCGAAGTACTATTGATTTATAATGAAAATGACCTTGTTACTGTTACTCTTAGTTATCCCTGAGTTAGTGACGGACCATGTTTTCTCTTTTGACCATTTTCTGTGCTTTGGGGCACAAAATAAAGGGAGCGTAAGAGTCAAACCTATTTACTCTGTCTCTGATAAATATCTTTGTAATAATGGATGAGAAAATCGGAACAATTAATTAGAAAAGCAGTTCATTTGATTGTCTCTTATTTTATAAATGTCTTACAGTTTTTGTCAAACAAACGGATCTTTTAAAACAAAGTTCTCATTCAATTCAATCTTAAAGTAATTATCAAATAATTCGCAGAAAATTGTTTTCAATTCAAATAACAATTCATTTAAATTGTTTGCGTTAATCAGTAAATGAATTTTATTTCACAAAACTTTTGTTTGTTTTGAAACCATTTCTCGTTTATCTCAAACAACTGGAGGTCTTTAATCAATGACTGGTCATTTGGCAACCAATTGAGCGGACAGTTAGCTCGCCTTTGCGAACGTGATCTGTATTCCAGTATCTCATCTTAAGTACGGCAAGTCTTAGAAGATAGATCCAAGTGATTGAATTGCTTCCGGGTCTTCGGCCGGAATGAGATATAAACTGTTCAGCACTGTTCAGATGGGAATACTCTGTAATTCAGGCAAAAATCGGATCATTAATGATATAATCAGTTTTGTGTGCGAAAGGCATTAGTGACAGGAAAAGAGTATTTTTAATTTTAATCCCTTGATTTGCATGTTTCCCACCAATCAGTAAAACCATTTCAAACAATTATCGCCTGAATATGAAAAAGTCGTTTCAGTTATTATATGAAAAAAGAGCACAGAATAAGAAAAACAGGAATAAATGGTTCATACGGTTAAAGATGTTCTCATCACTAAAATAATGGTTTTTTATTATTTTCTTTAATTTTCTTCTCTGAGATGACGACAAACCATGCCTTCGAAGTAAGCGCTCGAATGCACTGATTATCTTCTTGTGGTCTGACCTCTGGTTTAACTCCTGATTAGACAATCGCTATGTGTTTCATAACCTTAAAGCTTAAGCACTAAATAGAAGAGTAAGTTCTTGAGCTCTAAGACTTGATATTAGAAGAAATGATAATAAATATGTTTCTTATTCTTCTTAACTCCACCTCAAACTCAATCTTCAATCTCTTGGAGTTTTAAAAAATCATTCCTTTGAAGTCATTATTCATTAGTTGTATAGAAAGAGAGAGATATATCTCTAAATGATTTTGTGACCCGATTTTGTTTTGATGTGAAATATTGGTTCATATCTTGTGTTGCGTGTAGTTTAATGTGTAGGCGATTCCCAAACTTTAATACATTTAATGCACTGAATTATATTAATTTTTTTCTCTCATAGTTTTTATGTCAGATTTCAGATCGATTGTAGTCTTGTTGTATATTAAGGTCTTATTTGTCAAGAATTTTCAGTTTTTCAAAATCCTAATCAAAATTCCACATTTTTCCCCATTTGTGAGACAATTATTGTCGATTTGTTTGTCTTATTTTTTGCGCAAAATTTTCTTAAAAATATAAATAATTTTTGTTTTTTATATTTAATTACTTTTTGTAGTTAATTAACGATATTTTCTATGACTGGCATTGAATTAAATATAATTAAATTCTGTCTAAACTTAAATATATTATTGAATTAATGAAAAGTTGTGACAAAACGTTAATTTATTTTTAGTTTTGCTTTCATTGTTCTTAAACTGTTGTTATTTTCATATAAACCAATTTAAACGACTTTTGATTATTCTATTTAAAAATTCTTATCCCATTTGAGACACTAATTGTGAAAATCAAAGCGACTTTTTTAAAGCTCATAATTGCTGTGAAACCGAGTTTGAGTCTGTGCTCTAAATTGCAAATCATTCCACTCTATCATCAAAATCTATTTATAATCAGGAAAACGATATTTTGCTAATAATTATTTGCGAACTTTCGTTCGTATATTAAATATCTTTTCATTTAATTTCTAATTTCCAGTAATCCTGAACTCAAAAGAGAAATCCCAGCAAAAGTTTTTTGGGCCATCATTTCAACTATCATTTCAATTATCAAATGTGTTCCTAATTTTTCTTCATCTGAGAGATGAAAATCTCGATTTCGAGGCTCTGAATGTGTTTTAGAAATCTCTTCCTTCTAATCAAAACTCATTTATTTAATAAATGCTTTTTCTCTCCGAACAAATCATTTTAGATATTTTTGAAACACATTTTTCGAGCGCAACATAACTGACAAAATTGTTTGAAAATCGATTGGGAGGTCTCTCCCCGTAATGGATCCGATGTTTGCCGGATCACACCTACTCCTCTCACATCAGCTCAGATGTATTAATACATTTTATATATCGCTTTCTTTGTTCGCAAATATCGCAAAAGTTGTGAAATGAATTTCAAAATTCTGTTTTGTTATAAATTTTTCATAGTTTTGTTACAATCGATCTGACGTTTGGTCTTTTTTTTCGATACTGTTTTCGACATTCAATTCAATAAAATATTTCCCAATTTTTCCAAAAAATATTTAACATTTGATTTATTGTAGTTTTATTCGGAATATTTCAAACTCTTTATAAACGTTAGATTTTTTGCTTTCTTTTCATTAATTTTTTACTTTTTTGGTCACAAATGAAATATTTGGTGCAATTAGTTGTTGTGTTATGTTATGTGAGTCCAATTCAAACATTAAAACCTATGGATTTTCCTCATTTGGGCGATAAATCTGAGTAAACATTTCAAACAAAAAGAAACTCAAATTTATTCAAATTCACGAAATGAGTAAAACATATAAACATATAAATCAAATGTTTTTTGATATTCAAAATTATTTTGTTCTTTCAAAAGGGTTTTAAGGATTAAATCTCCTATTTTTTGGGAAAATTTTCGCTTAACTCTGCTTTTTGTCGACATTTGTTACGCTTTTGTTGGTTTTGAATATTTTGAGTACATTTGAGAAATTCATGGTTTTTATCCTCACTTTAGACCAAAAACAAAATGTTTTAGTTTTTCGAAATAAATCCAACATTTGGTCTCATATTAAGTGTCTTTTTGGGAGTTCTCCCGAATGTATGAATCCCATTGTGATCCCATTGTCTACTCATTGCTTTGTCTGAGAGTTTGAGCACATGAGTGCTCATCACTAATGATAAGATTATTGTCAAAAAACCGGATCCTTTTTTAAGTTTTTTGCTTTAAATCTAGTGAACAATCGCTTCTGTAGTTGTTTTCCATCAAAAAGTTCAGAAAAAAGTCGATTTCAATAAAATAGACATTTTTTGCTCACTCTTTGTCTGTATTTCACTATATAATGAAGAAAATGAAGAAATCCTTCAAATATGAAGAAAAACTAAAAAACTGTTTCGAAAGCACTTTTGAGTTGAAATGGTTTCTGAAAGGAAGCGAACAATTCTTTTGTCACATCTTTTGGATTCAATGATGAAAATAATTAGATCCAAACCATACTATTATTTAATCAAAACTATAAACTAAATTACAATCTATTTATAAATTCCGAAATGAATTAACCACTGCTTATCTCAACTCAACTCAAAGCTAAATTACTTTTCATTCATTATTATAAGTCTTATATTAAATATAAAAAGATTTTTACTGAATATAAGTCACGTCATAAACGCCTTTCTATTTTTCATATAATAATAATAATAATACGCTTTGTTTTTGCTCTCAATTATAATGTGATTTGATTTTTGTCTCTCTTTTGCCAAAAAAAAAGAAAAATTTTATTAAATTATGTTTGAGTTTGAGTCCGATAACGATAGTCAGTGCGAGAGTGAGTAAACCCACGTATGAAATGGATAATAGAGGGAAAGTTTAACTCAATTGTTGTTTGAAGTTTTGCTTTAACTGTAATAACAGTTAAACTATGGTTTGTTTATTAATAAATAATAAGAGAGTTATCTATTAAATTACGCTCTGATTTAGTTCTGCTATTATGCGGACCATTGGCTGTTGTGTTGGTGGAGTTGCTCATACAGACTGTCCCACTTCCACAGTAAACCCAACTCTCCACTGAATCCAGCCTTAAAATCGTGAACAGTATTGCCATACTATTGCCTTACAATTACCTTAAAGTTTGTAGTCTTGAGGAACAGGTGCATGAATAGCACCATTAACTGCTGTCTGTGCTCACACATACAAAACAGAATTACAATTAGGACTCAGTCTTGAGAAACCATTTTTATCGGCAAATATTTATTATTGTGTCAAATGTTTAACGAAAACAACTCTCTCTTCGTTTATAACTTATAATTCATGAGAAAAAAGTAATAAAAGATTTTCAATAAAACACTTTTTTGTTTACTTATGTTTGAGTTGTTTTGAGTCCTTTCAGTGCTTTCTTCAGTGCTTTCCCTTTGATTTTTAATTAGTTTTTCACAATATATGCAATAATTTTCTACTAATTAAAAATGATTTCGTGATCACTATTGAATGTTATGCTGATCGCCAAACAAAAGTAACACTCGTTATCAGTAATAGGTCTGACACACTCTCAGTTCAGACCTCTCCCTTTTTGTGGATGTGCTCTTCATTATTGCATAGTTTAGTTAATGCGATGTTGGGTTCGGTTCACAACCTTTTTTTCGTAGAATATGATCCGCAACTCGTGGTTATGCCGTAAGAGTCACGAGTAGTGGTGCCTCTCGTCTGTTAGCCTACCTCTAAGTCTGTCTTATGTGCGAACTTTCAGTTGTTGTGATCATACGAGTGGAGCGTTTGCCTCAATCGCTTGTTTGGCCTGTTTTGACAACTGCTTTCCTCTGGTTTTGACTCTGACTCTGAGCTACAGTCGTTGTGCCATCAGTTCTTCGTTCACTTTCTTATAACGATCAGCATTTGCCAGAACTCACTGACAGTTCTCTTATTCAGTATTTGTGAGTGCAGTCACTCTTCAGTGCAAACAGTAGTCGTTCACTAACTAAAACTCAACTCCTATTCCAGTGTTTGCCTAAAGACTTGTTTCGCTTTTCATTTGCGTTTTATCTGTATTTTTATACTTTATTTGAATTCAAGTGAAGAAAAAGTGAAAACTTTTTTTACTTCTTTATTCTTAACTTAAAGTTAAGCCAAACGACAGAAACTAAATAATTTTTGTTCAATTCTTTGGCCTCCAGTTTATAGAAACAGTTTATATGCGTTTCTCTCTGTATCGGCGAATGTTTTCAAACGATAATAATAATAGTGATAATCAAAAATGCAATAAAGAGTAGTCTATTATATGAATAGTCGAGGGAATGAACCAAAACAGAGGTAACCCAACAAACGGTTGGAGGCCTTCACCAGCGAAAGAGCTCAGCATTTCTGGTTTGTTGATAACTGAGTGCGCAAAAGGACTAACCGGCGCTAAAATCACGTTTCGACGATAAACTCGGTTCAGTTGGAGGTTAGAGTTGATTCGCCAAATGTGTTGGCCGTCAAAAGTGAACGCAATCGACAACTTTTCTCAATATTTGTTTGTTATCTCAAAAGCTTAGTGTTTGTGCCATTTATACCATTCATACCATTGATAACTGAGCTTTCGATTACTCTTACATACATTACACAACAATTTCAAACTCTGTTGGAAACAGACCTGTCGTACGATTAATCGTCACTTCATTGCAAACGCACTGCAAATGCATTTCAAATTTGAAGATAAAAACTAATCAAAACTTGATTTCTACGTTTGAAGTGAAAAAAAATTCTTAATAATTGGTGTCTATCTATCCCTGCCTTTGATTACTCGAGTGTCGATCCCTTCACTCATGTACTGTGGTTTTTAGCAGACATTCGAAGAATAAGTTGTTTGATCTCAACTCTCGACTCAAACAGAACTTGACTTTAGATTCAAAGTCATTCTTCGGCGTAAAATTTAAAGTCTCGACTAAACACTATTGAGGTGTATATTAAATATAAGTATTGAGTTGTAGTCAATTGTAATCAATTCCACCCACAACTCAACTAAACTCAACTCAACTCAAGACAACTCAAAAAACGAGTCGACACTAAAGAAAAGAAAATATAAACTTCTTTTCCGTTCGTTTCGGTTATTATTTCTTACATTGAATTATATTTTTCGGTTATAATTCGCCTTCAAATGAAGTACTCATTCAACGGAATGTTTGTATTGAATTTTGTTTGGTAAGTCATTGGAGTCATTGACTCAAAATATATTTTAGACTTTTTTAATGCAACATTTTTTCGTATAATATATTTTTCGTAATATATTTTTCATGAGTTTTTTCATTCATTGCAAATCAGTCACACATTTGAATTACTCGGAATTCTTCTTTTCCGTATTGTATTGTATGTGTGGCTAACTTTTCTCTGTCTGTGCCTCAATGTGTGCCTCACTGTCAACGCTCTCATCAAATTATTACGAACTTTACTTTGAAACTCAATAATAATTTTCATACAATTAGCTAATTATGTGATTCCTGTTCATTTGAGTTCATATTTTGAGCCCTACTTTCAATTAATACATGTATTTGTATATCTTATTAGAACCAATAGATTATTATTATTATTCTGTTTACTCTTTTTCTAATCCAGTCTTAGCCCAGAGTCGGAGTCGACAGTCGAGCGATAATAGAGTGGATTCTGTGCAATATATTTGTTGATATGATTGTGTTGTTTGTAAACCCAATATTCAGTCCGAGAACTAATTAAATTGTGTCCTGATTTTCATTTGTCTTTCAATGAATGACTGTCCTCTATGTGTTAGTCTCTGATTGTGAGCCAAAGGTCGGCCACAAATTCATTAAACTCTACTGCAATGCAATTGTATTGTCGTATTGTGAGAGAAAAATTGCAATTCATTTCCCAATTTCTTATCTTTCAATTAATTTGATTAAAACAAATGAATTCATTTAAATGACAATAGTTTGGCACAAATGAGTGGTCATCGCCTCCAAAGACATTCATTTAAATATAAAACCAGATTTGAATCCAAATTTGATTATATCTCTCAATAAATATGATTCAGAATTCAATTAATTATTATTATTTGAAACTCATATATGATATCTGATTCCTATCGTACTTTTGAACTCAAATATAATTAAATTTCAATTAAAATCATTTTCAAAATGAATCTCAAAATGAATGTCAACCACAACTGCGAACTCAGATATTGTTATTTGCCTTTCATTTGAATTTGAAATCTCTAATGAAATCCACAATTAATGTGTTGTTATCTAAGGTTAGTCTTTTACTTTTGATTTTCAAAGTATCTTATCTTAAGTTTTAACGATTTATGACCAAAAACAGTTGAAATACGTTTCAATTGACTCATTTTATTCACGAATTATCTTAATTTTCACATAATTTTCAGATATTTTTTATATTTTCTCAAATTTTTCCTCAAATATCGTGTATTAGAGTATTATCTCTGTTTTCAAATTGGATTTAATTAATAGTTATCTGATTTCAGACCCGATATTAATAAACAATAGTTTGTGTAATGACATTAAACAAGGCTAGAGTTGAGGGGAATGAATGCCATAAAACATATTTTGTACGAAAATGTTTAGTTCCGTTAAAGGAAATCGTTTGGCGTGTCTTTGGGTCTGATCCTAACAACAGTTCCATTATCTGCCCCTTTATTATCATCAGCCATAAGACAATAAAAGTGATGTCATTTAGTCGACTACTCCTAAATGGGTCTGAATATCCACTTTTGCTGTCGCCGACCACTCGTATGATAAGCACTGGAATTATCGTATTTATTATCCATTTAAACCATTTTCTCATAACATTCGCTATTTTTGGGGAACAATGGAATAATATCTCTACAAAAACACATTACCAATGATTCCCATCCTTGCAATACAACTAAAATTGTTTCGGTTATTATAAATGATTATATTCTTGGCTTTCGAATAAACTTTTGGTTCATATCATAGATTGTTCCGACAACTTATACAACTTCTAGTTTAGTATCAAATATATTGAGACACTCGAGACTCAGCCCTAAAAAAAGTTTATTCAGACCTTTGTTCGACTTATAAATACAGATAACTTCTGTTTGGTTTTGATTTAAGTGTCAGTTAATGCCATTCAAAATGTTTTCAGTAAATAATACGAAATATATTTTTCTATATTTAATAGACATTTGTTTTGAAACGTTTGGAAAACACGAGAATTGAGAGAAAATAAACAAAATTTGAGTCTAATATAACTCTAATATTGTTTCGTCAAAAAAACGTATTTCTTATTTAGTATTCGCAGCACTTCTCTGGAAAACCTTTAAATCTGAAGGACAAAGAAGTGGTGTGTTTTAGCTGTGAGCCAATCAAAAGCTAGTTTTCTCTCTCCCGACTCTCCCGAAAGTCATTTAAAAGAATATAAAAATAAAAGTTTGAAAAAAACAACGATTTGTGACCTCACAAATCGTATGACATAAAATCCCAGGATAGCCCTGAACCAACAGTCCAACAACACCCGAACCATCACTGAATATATGATTGGTGTTTCCCGTCCTTCAGATGTTTTCCTACTTTTTTTCTGAATTGATTTAAATTTAAAGAGTGAGAGTACTCTCTGATTATCATACGATCCACTGATTTGATTAAACCTCCCTTTCTTTCTCTCTTAGCGTTTGTTTGTCTCCTTTTAATTGAATTGTTTTTGTGATATTTCAGTGGAATTGAAAGAAGAATACGTTATTATTCTCTAAATTTTAACAACAAATAGAGTTTTAGTGTTAATAATGTTAATCATATTTATTTATGTCAACTAAATCATGATTGTAATGAACCGCATCCGTCCCTTTCGTATACAATCATTGTTTTAATATAATTTTCTGAATTCAATTGAATTATATTCGGTTTAGAATATATTTTCACTTTTTATGGGTTGAGTTTGGGGACGACTATCACATGAACTGAAGCCAAATGAAAACTCATTTAAAATTCATTATATTATTTATTATTTAAGCCATGATTTAAATATTTGATTCACTCATAGATAATAGTCTGTGAGATCTCTCATTCACATCAAACATAATTAGATGCTTTGATCTACTCTTTGGTACCTAAGAATTGGATCAAATAATTTGTTATTTTCGGCGAATTTATTTTAGCCCTTTTCTGAGAAACCTTCTTCTGTTAGCCATTCCTCAGATGTAATTCTAGTAATGAAATTAGAGATTATGTGCTCTAATGTTATTAGTTTTGATTCAAATGGAAATCTTATTGTATTTTTTACAAATTTACTCCAATCTCTATCTCTCTCTCTCTCTCTCTCTCTCTCTCTCTCTCTCTCTCTCTCTCTCTCTCCTCATTTTTTTCATTTGTCTGTAAATAACTTTTTAAGACTTATTTTGTATTGAATTTCGATTATATTGAAAGGAAAGGCTGTTTAAAAAAGTTTATATGTTCAGATGATTTCCTTTTCTCATATGCTTTCCTCTTATGCTTATAATAATTGTGGTTTACATTTGATTTTAAGGATTGGAATTAAATTGTTTCACTTATTCTGAGTCGTAATGACTTTTATTGGCCTTTAATTCGGACAAAAAATGGTTTAATTGTTTGCAATAATTCATTTCACTCTCAAAACGACATTATTATCATTGAATTGTTTGGTTTTTGGTTAAGTATTAGGAAAAGCATTTATGAAATTAGAAAAAATATATAATTATTTTTTCATTTTTATGACTCTTTTGATAGAATATTCGCCATAATTTGTTCGGGTATTATATCTCTCCCCTGTATTCGTTCATTTCCTTTGAGAACTAGGATTTAGTAATAAATTATTTTATAAATTATTTTGTTTTTATTCTTCTTTTCCAATATTTTGAGTGCATTTATAAAAATAGCCCAAAAATATGTTATATTGTGTGCAATAATAATATATTTATTACTCAAACAAATTACTCCTTAAGAAGTACTTATCCAAACTGTTATTTATTTGGCTTATTATTCCCTTTTATTCCCTATTTTTATAATATTTGTCTAATAATTGATTCACTCTTTTGTTGTCTTCACGAATCTGTTGTCAGACTTTTCATCAAAAGCCATCTCATTATTGAGTTTATTCTTTGGAGCCTTTCAATGGATTTATGATTTTATATAAAGAGTTTTATTCGTATTTTTCCTCATTTGAGTCTTATTTGAGTCAATCATTAAATTGATTTTATGTAAAGATTGTTGAGTAAAGTCTTATGATTCGAATTATTATGGAAATCATTGTCTCAGTTTCAATGGTTTGCTTTTTATCGACTTTTATTCAAAATTTTGTTTATTTTTGAAAATATTAATTCAAATTCAGTTTTAATTCTGATTTATTAGTTCATAGAAATTCAAATTAACTCAAAATTTCCAAAAGGTGTCCAAAATATGTATTTAAGAGGAAAAGAGTTATATTAATTTATTGAATTGCCTTCAGATTAATGTTCAGACTCTAATTCAACCTTCAAATCTTAATCCAATTTGAAATCTGTATTTCGAAAGAGTGTGAAGTTGTCTAAGAATTGCTCTTTTTTTCCATTCCAAGACTAAAGACTCGCTGAGAATAGATTTTTAGTCAACTTCTTCCGAATGATTATAAATTAAGTTTTGATTTATATTTAAAACAGATTTTTGTTGTTCAGTCAATGTCTGTCTCTTTCTAACAGAAGAGACGAATGTTTCGCTAATTTTCATACTTTAAATCACTTCTCGAATATATCATTGAGTTTTTGAGACCTCAAAGCATTTACTCAACAAAATAATGAAAATATAATTCAAATGCCATTTGATTTGTTTGTAAAACCAATTAGTCTTCAATTGAAAGGAGTATTTTAGAGAACATTTTATTTGTTTAAACCAAAAATTGTATAATTTTTTCACATAATTTGCATTACAAGCCCTCAAATATCAATTGAATGCATTTCTAATAATGATTTGATGACTCAGTCTATACTTATTCTGCAATTTGTCATTAATTTTTTGACAACATTTGCATCGAAAATATCTCTTCAGATATTCTACTCTTCAATGAAATATAATTACGAGTTTTCACTCATTTTTGAATCTTTTAAAAATTATTATTAGAGTCGAAGTGAGTCGAAGTACTTCTATCACTTGAAAAGAGTTATTTATTCACGAATTAAATAGATATGAATTTTCAGTTTCAAGGATTCCCTGCGATTAGGATTTGTTATAAAATCGTTTTCTTCAAGAAATCACTGAAACCAAGGACTTCATCACTCACTTGAATATCAAAAAACAAAATTGATTTCAATTTAAATCCGAATCTTTCTTTAGACATGTTTTTCATTCAATATGTCAGCAGATATTCGATCAAATTTTCAAACTTTTTGTTTGTAATGGTTTTGAAAGAACTTCCATCACATCCTTCGGTGATATGTTGTGAACAATGAGTCTCATTAGACTCCATTTGAGGTCATTTTTATATAAACTTTTGCGGTGTTTATAAAAATACTAATTATATCTACGATACGAATGGATGTGGTTTTTGATT